>OZ008370.1:89356559-89654059 GCA_963931995.1 Phaonia tiefii | reverse complement strand
ATTTAATTTAATTTAATTTAATTTAATTTAATTTAATTTAATTTAATTTAATTTAATTTAATTTAATTTAATTTAGTTTAATTTAATTTAATTTAATTTAATTTAATTTAATTTAATTTAATTTAATTCAATTCAATCCAATTCAATTCAATTCAATTCAATTTAATTTAATTTAATTTAATTTAATTTAATTTAATTTAATTTAATTTGATTTAATTTAATTTAATTTAATTTAATTTAATTTAATTTAATTTAATTTAATTTAATTTAATTTAATTTAATTTAATTTAATTTAATTTAATTTAATTTAATTTAATTTAATTTAATTTAATTTAATTTAATTTAATTTAATTTAATTTAATTTAATTTAATTTAATTTAATTTAATTTAATTTAATTTAATTTAATTTAATTTAATTTAATTTAATTTAATTTAATTTAATTTAATTTAATTTAATTTAATTTAATTTAATTTAATTTAATTTAATTTAATTTAATTTAATTTAATTTAATTTAATTTAATTTAATTTAATTTAATTTAATTTAATTTAATTTAATTTAATTTAATTTAATTTAATTTAATTTAATTTAATTTAATTTAATTTAATTTAATTTAATTTAATTTAATTTAATTTAATTTAATTTAATTTAATTTAATTTAATTTAATTTAATTTAATTTAATTTAATTTAATTTAATTTAATTTAATTTAATTTAATTTAATTTAATTTAATTTAATTTAATTTAATTTAATTCAATTCAATTCAGTTCAATTCAATTCAGTCCAGTTTAATTCAATTTATTTGAGTTCCATTTTACTCGAGAAGAATTTATTTGAATTTAAACGATTTCACGTTCTTTCTGCAATCGCAGAATCCAATCCAAAAATTAAATTTTTCGAATAATCCGAAAACTGGGTATTCGCATAGGGCCGTTTTTCGGACACTCTAGTAAATATCAAACCAAGCTCTAAACAAGAACAAGAAATCTTCAACTTTAAAATATGAAGCGAGCAAGTTTATTAGATTAAAGCAAAATATATTTCATTTTCATTTTTATTTGTGAGAAACCCCAATGTCTTAGGTTGTATCTTCTCATTTTCATGCCCATCAACCAACATCTGCTCTTCAATCACACATGTCGTGACACGAAACATATCTAAAGACTACTACTGTCAAACGTATGAAGGCAAAGCCGAACAAATCCTTTTTTCGCTTTTTTTGTAAGTAAAAATATACCTCCACCCGTATATTTGCTTGCAATGCAATTAAAATTTCCGTTGAACTCCAGCTTAAAGTTCAATGAGAACCCACCGTTTGTCTGTCCAACCATCTGTCCGTGCTGATGAATTTAAAGTACATACGAATATATGGCGTGCGGATGCGCCATAAGAATTACATTTTACGAATTATTAAACATCATAAAGTATACGGAACCCAAACAAAATAAAACCGACGAATCGAAAAAAAAATCAAAAAATTTCGAATGAAGTGTGGTCTCTCAGAGAGCAGAAGTTGTCTGAATAGAATACCAGATCAGGTCGGAGATGTGGCAGAAGAAACATTTAATTTATGCGCAGACAACTTTGTTACGCCTCCTCCTGTTTTTTATTTCGCCTCTGAAGGCGTTTTCAGGATTTAATTATATTTCAAATGATATAACAGAGAAAAAAATATCAAAATCAAAGTTTTAAGTAAAAGTTTGGGAATGGCTGTAAAGGATCTTTTGGAGCTTTTGTTGCATAGATTATGCCCCTGTTTATTTTGTTTTTGGTTGTTTTGTTAAACTCTTTGCCGTTTTCCTTTCATTGCAATGAATACAAAACACATTTAAAACAACCGCCATTCTAGGTATGATAAGAAAACGTTTTAGCTTGCTACCGAAGCGTTCGAAGAATTGGTAATTGGATATTTTGTTGTGTTGTTTGGCTGCCGGGTACTTGAACCATCTTTATTTTGGCGACGTTTTCTATAGTCTGTAGGCAGTTTTGGAGTTTTTTTCTTCTAAATATTTAATTGACATTTATGGCAGCTTTGCTTATTTTTTTTTTTTTTTGAACTTTATTCCTTTGCTGGTGTTCTATAACAACATATTTCTTATCTTTCTTTCCACTCTAGGTTGGTCGAGAAGTGGCACATCCTGGTGTGGCGAATGATTTCGACGATGAGGACGCCAAAAAGTATTACACATACTATCAGTGGGTTTGCTTTGTGCTCTTTTTCCAGGTAAGTTTGAAAAACAAACACAAAAATACATTGTTAAGCACACCCTAACCTGATGAGATGGGAGTTTAAATTTAATATTAGATTTGTAACATGATGTTTAAAAAAGGCCAGGATTATTGTACTGTACGTTCTGTGATTATAGTAAGAACCTTTATGCTTGGCTCACGTCTCTCCAACAGAATTAAAACCTCAGCCGATTGGTATGGTTGTAGACTTAGTTACAAATCTAACCAAAGTCTTATTTCTGCAACAATATGTTTCTTGTTCTTTCATGGTAAAAAAGTTTGCCAATAAAAATAAAAAATTCCAAATGTTTAAAATTTTTGGTTAATGTATGAAAAATTCATACTACAAGCTCACAAGTCATGAACATTTTTTCTAATTTCGAAACTAGTCACTAGTCAATTGTCTATTATTTCCAACAAAAACCAACCATTTTTCAATTACAAAACTGTTTATGGCTTGTAAGCTTGTAGTATGAATTTCTCATACATTAACCAAAAACTAACAAAAATCGGACATAAAAATTCAAATTCAAATAAATGTTTAAAATTTAAAATATCGTTATTTGGCTTACGAGTAACTCATATTCTTTATGTGGTATGGGATTTTGCCAAAAATGTAAGGCTGACAAATCGTATGCATTGCTTTAACCAAGCAGTTTCTGCCACGAAATCGATTTTAGTAAATGTATCATATGCTACGCAGTTCATCTCTACTAAATGCCGTCAGTACTATTTTTGACAACGATGTACTAACACGTAGTCATAAAAAGTAACAACAACAACTGCACTGAATAATACACTTTTACTCGAAACTATGTTTTTTTGAGTTAAGACGGTCTTTTCGTAAATTTGTGATATATTATAAACTATTAGTCATTGTGTGTGTCTCCAATGTATAATATTAAATAGCAAACACAATGTGTTTGTACAGAACTACACTATATTTGCGACAAGCTACAAACAAGTTATATTTGCATCCGAACAATAAAATAGACAAATTTTTCAGAGTGTGTGTAAGACGGTAACATTGATAGGGTCTGCCTTCGATTACCATTAATATCTAGCGAGATAAGACTGCTGTATTAAATCCATATGGAAGTGAATTCTGCGTCGTTTGGGCAATAAAGGATGTGGTTGTAATGCTGTTTACACACGCTGAAAAATATCGGTCCCCACTACATATTGCTGTAACCATGTACATGGTTGCAATCATTGTTTTCGTAAATTAAAGATCTGCTGCTTTTTGTTTCTTTATTGCCTGTCACTTTTATATTTTCAGCAGTATTCAACAAACAAAGCCACATTTGGGTCACAAAAACACATACTACAATCTATTAATTATCGTTTCCCAAACATGTTATATTGAATAGCAAACACAATGTGTTTGGACACAAGTATACTATGTTGGCGACAAGCTACAAACCCGTTATATTTGCATCCAAACAGTAGCTCAAATACATAGCTAAATGTTTATGCTTTCTACAACATGAAAACAAAAATAAAAAGTGTTATTTATGTATGTATTTTATGACAGATGTATGTATGAATGCATACATGAATGTATGTTTGAATGTATGTATGAATGTTTGTATGAATGTTTATATGAATGTATGTATGAATGTATTTATGACATGTATTTTATGACAGATCAAGCCCTCAAACTATCATGGTTTTTTGTTCAGTATAATTTGGAATTTCGTCATGGAAGGCTGCAAGACAGCACGCTGCCTAGCACACTTAGGCTAAAGAAGCCCATTGTGATACCTGCAGTTTCCTCTATAGCAACTATTGACTTGCCGTCTAGCCAATTTACACTTTCAATAAATTTGTCTATAAGGAATATCCTGTAGGGGTAAGGTGCTAACTATATGTGTTCCGAATATTCTACTTCTCAGTCCTGCCAGAGCAGGGCAATCCAAGAGAAGGTGTTACGTCGTTTCCTCGTCCTCTTCCCTGCAGCATCTACAGAGAGTGGAGTTTCTATGTCCCAATCTTAGGGCGTGTTTTCCTACAAGACAATGTCCCGTAAGTGTTCCTATCATTTTGGATAAGCTACCTCTCGGCAAGTTAAGTAATTGCCTAGTCCTCTGTCTGTCCACCTGTGGCCAGAGGACCCTGGCTTGTTTGCAAGTTGAAGTCTCCACTTGTCCTTGAACGTATTATAGGCCCACTCCCTGATCTGCAAGAAGATTGGCATACTAACACCTTATTTTTCCGGAAGAACCTGTGCCGTAGTGGCCTGTCCAGCTAACGCAATGGAAACACTACAAAGCCTACAAACTAAAACTTCAAAAGCTTGAAGGAGATCCACTGTCTTCGACCAAAATTGTTTTTTTATGCGACAAGGCCCATTTATGGATTAATGGTTATCTCAACACGTAGGCTGTTCATGAAGTTCATTACATCTAGAGAAACAATTGTTGATGTGGTTTATGATCATGTGCTATCACACCTATGGACTATTTCCCTTGGAGATACATAAAGTTCAAAGTCTACATGGATAAGCCGGCTACGATTGAGGAATTGGAAGCCAGCAATAATTGCGTCATTCGCCAAATACCACCGAAATGCTCGAACGCATCATGAAAAATTGGAACCTCAGATTGGATGATGTTTGCCGCAGTTACGGTCAATTTTTGAAAATAATCTTTAAAAATTTTTTAAAAATACATTTAATTCAATCACCCATTATACACATGCATATCAAACCTCATGAAAATAAGTTTCAGTTTTCACAATTTGCTAGGCAACCAATGAAAAAGTTATTGCAACAAAATTAAACAGAAATTCCGAAAACAAAGAATAATATGTTACTTTAATTACGCTTGATTTCGTCCAACAATTATGACCAAAATTATAGTCTTCTCCACATAAGACCAAAAAGTCATGTTTAAGCCAATGTTTTTTGTACGATTTCATTACGATTTTATTTCCAGTGTGATGAAACACTTGAGGCGAATGTGTGGTGTACTTTGAAATGCGTGATTTTCTTTTTATGGCCAAAAACGCCAAATCTATGGTTTTAGCCATAACAACGAAATGAAAACACAATTGAAAACGATAGTTAACATTATTTGTATTTGTTGTTTCGAAAATAAACGCTCTGAAATAACATTTTCACACGTTCGCTTTTAATAGTATAAATTGGAACTGTTTAAACTGATATTTTATTGAATTCATAAAAATTTAATTGGCCACATAAAACGTGTTTTGCGTTTCTTGCTTGCGTCCCTATTTGTGTTTTTTTCGAATGATTTTTGGCCAGACGTAAATGATGATTGATTGTTATTTTGTTTTGTTCTTTTGTGCGGTAATTTTTTTTTTTTTTTTAAAACAATTTGAAACAAATGTTGAAGGTAGTTATTTGCAATTGTGTAATTTAGCAGCTGGTAGCCAAAATCTGATTATTGGGAGTTTCTTATGAACTCTGCATAACAATGTGAGTTAATCGATTTTGAATTCGGAACGCAAGTTAAAGACACCCCATTATCATGGGAGTATTGAACACCCTTGTCAATTAAAATTCCAAAATATCTATTCATCAATAACCATGTAAACTCAAATTTACTAACTTCATTTGAAATTGAAAATTCAGCAGTCCACGTAAGTAGGTAAGACACGTAGTATAAGTATATGTAATGACAAAAAAGCATTCTGCTCATAGAGTAAATTCGAATAGAGAAACAATTTCTCTCATCTGACGTTTCAATTCTCACTCTTCGTCGTACGTTTGTGCAAATGAGAGATATTCGACGAAAATTAACTTACAAACAGGTGGACTTACAAGAACTGTTAACTTAACTTTTTCATGTCGTTTTGGTATAGAACTGTGAAATTTAAATGTAGTTTGTACTTTTTTGTTGACTTTTATCTTTGGTATACTTTTGTGTTGTATTTAACACAACTATTTTTGCCCCACAAACATGAAATGCGGTTGTTGTTGCCTTGTTGGAGGTTTTGTACTAATGCCTCTATCTGGTATTATTGAAGTCATACCTTGAACCATCCAACGTTTACATGCAACAAAAACTCTGACAACAAAGTGTTCTGTTTATCAGCTTATAAGAAATTAAAACTTCGAACTGGAAAAAAAATGTTTTTCAATTCAAAATTCATTAGTATCGGTTCAAACAAATACATATCAATTAAAGAATTTCTGAAAATTCCCACAGGATTTGAATATCGTGCCATGTATGCGACAAAGTTTTGTTGATGAAGAATAAAGACATTTCGGGGTTATTAAATAAATTATATAACGACGGGCATCTATTTTTGGGAAATATTTTTAAAATAATGAGGGGTTTTCGAACAAAGACTTCTTCTTAAGCGATGAGGTTCATTTTCATCTTGATGGCTTCATTAATCGTCAGTATTGTCTTATTTGGGGTTCCGAATTAACGGCCCCAACAACATATTGCATGAACCATGTACATGTTTGCAAGCTGTGTTTTCGTGAATTGAAGTTCAGCTGCTTTTCGTTTCTTTATTGTGACAGACACCAGTGTTTTCAGCAGTTTTCAACAAACAAATACACATTTGGGTCACAAATACATATATTATAACCTACTAATCATTCTGTCCCAAACATGTTATACTAAATAGCAAACACAATGTGTTTGGACACAAGTATACTATACTTATATTTGCGGCTAGCTACAAGCACGTTATATTTGCATCCAAACAATAAAAATGACAAATTGTTCAGTGTACACTTACTTAATTTGCATTACAAAGCGAAGATAACATATTTCTCCAATTGGCTCGATCTTTTGCCTTTTCTTTCCAGTGGAGTCTTGGTCGTCCTATGGTCAGCGTAATCTCGGCTTTAGCCATTAGCACGTTAAGTTCGGAAGGACCTTGTATACAATGGAATGCTTTATGCTTTATTCTACGATAGTTGACATAAATACTCGAATCCCCTTTTTTAAATACAGAACACAGTACGCTGAGACTCCAATCACCGTGTATGTATTCGTCCAACCGAAGCTTGTATATGAGCTGGTGCATGCAAACCCAACAGTGTTTGGCCGTTTTTGAGAAAATCTCGTCCAAAGTTAGGAAAACCAGTATTTTGTCTGTGGTGCTATGGTAAGTGTGCGCGACTCTTGTACATGTGAACGTGAACTCGATCCCTGCTCGGACCACCTTACATTTCTTTCGACAATAATATTGCATTCTGAACAACTGAATATATGAATATATAATATATATAATATACACATTAGTATACCTTATTAATAAATACAGACTTAGGTCTAAATCGATTTGACGTGGGTTCCTTGGTTTCTCATGCGAACAATGTTATGTCTATGTCGAATATATCGCGCAACAATGCCGATGTATTGTTAGATTCTTGGTATCATTAAAAATGTTCCAACACACTTCTAAATTCTACATGCAAATAGGCAACGGAACCCAGTTAGAAATTTCCCAAAGATATTAACAGTGACTAAGAAGTGCTGACTTGACGATCCACTCCCACACAACAAATTTCATGACACCCCTGACCATAGATTAATACTTATAGTAGATCTACTAGTCCTCCCACCAAATTTATGACATTTGGCCTGGTGTGATATTTACGTTTGATGTTGAAAAGAATTGCTTTACTAATACCAGATAGAGGCAATCGTTCAAAACAACGAACAAAATAACAACAACGGCATTTCGTTTTGTGTGTTAAAATTATTGTGTTAAATACAACACAAATGTATGCTAACAATAACAGTCAATAAAAAAGTTTAAAACACATTTAAATTTCACAGTTTTTCACCAAAATGGCATGAAAAATGAAAGCAAGAAGTTATTGTAATTCCACCTGGTGTATATCACTTTTCGTCAAACATCTCTCTATCACACCGACCGCATCACGAAGAGTGTGAAAGGAAACGTCAGATGAGCCAAATATTCTCTCTAGTCTGAGATTACTCTATGCTCCTGACCATAGACTAATACATACATAGATACTTTTATTCTCTCATCTGACGTTTCATTTCACACTCTTCGTCGTAGGTTTGTGGACATGAGAGCAATTAAATTTAAAATTAACTTACACCAGGTGGAGTTACAAAATATGTTCATTTAACTTTTTCATGTCGTTTTGGTGTAGAACTGAAAATTTTGCACTTTTTTGTTGACTTTTATCGTTGGTATACATTTGTATTGTATTTAACACAACTAGTTTGCCACAAATCCACGAAATTTGGTTGTTGTTCCTTTGTTGGACGTTGTTTACTATTGCCTCTATCTGGTACTATTGAACCCATGTTTTCCACTATCCATTGTTTACTTTCCACCGTACCTATGACGTTTAATTTATTGAGAGAACAAATGTATCTATGTATGTATGTATACGTCTACGGATACATATGTATTACCAAAATTTGTAAAATTGTATTGTGTGTAGAACCCGCTTTCTCTTGTACAAGAATCGGGTACGTGACCAATTGCTCCACTCACGGTGACGTTGAATATGCATCAATTTATCTTCTTAATTAACTATATTTCCACTTCTACTGCGTATGGTCTCAGTTGTATACTTCATCGTATAGTGGAGGGGTAAAACATCATTCAAAGTTTTAAGAATTTTAATTTGTACATCATAATTGATTTGTCAATAAATGACCAGTTAAGGCGACTGACTGTCTGCATTATTTATTACTCAATCAAACGGTCAAATAACACATCAAACCATAATAGTCTGCATTTTTTGTTTAGATTGGGCTAAAGCTTTTTATTCTGCATTTCAATATATTGTTCGTAACATTTAAAGGATTTGTAATTAAACTATATAATCAATTACTTAGATTATGAAGCCAGAATATTTTCCCAACAATAATGTGAACTCTTTCTTGAAAAATTCATCACACAAATTTAGTTTATTTAAATTAATTTCCCCAAAAATGTATTTTACTTTATCACACCTAAATGATCTTGATAGTTTTTTTTAAGTCATTTCCTCTGTCTGCTTTCGGTCACCTTCACTGAAAATTGTCGTCACCTCTAAATCATCATGACAATTGTATTCCACCTTTAAAATAATGCCGAGTTATGATACTTGCGGGTACAATGAGGTAACAAATTTGAATGTCCCAAATCTGAAGTGATTTTTGACATTATTTTAACCTTTGTACAATATTTCTTCAGTTGTTCGATTTGATTCAATGTTGGACCCATGAAATCTGGTTAAATTTGGTTTTCTTTATTTCCTGTCCTCCATCCTTTTGTTTCTCTTTCCCCATATTTTTCTGTTGGGTTTATAGCTGCTTTCTGCCATTCTTCTTTAGACAATTTAAAAGTCATTTATTTTGTCTACACGAGTTTTAAGCAAAACAGAGAAATCTTCCACAATCTTTCTAAAATCATCATGATGCTCCGATCATCATTGGGATCAATCTTCCAATGATCTTTTGTGGTGATGTGCGCTGGTGTTACTTTCCCGTGGTCTTATGTTGTGTGATTTTGCTTAGGAGTATGGATGGAGGATGATGATGATGACGATGATGTTGATGAGTACAAAATAGTCTCAATTCCACTTCAATTGAATTTAATTAAGGTTTGAAAGTATTTTTACATACATAAATATAAGTACATAAATACGTACATTTATATGTATATCATTGAATATGTGCTGCTTTGGGAATCATGATATTATTAAGCAATTTACAGTGGGATTGAATAATTTAAAGTATAATTGACTTAGTAAAAACTCATCTACAGTAGCGTTTAAAATAATAATACGTTTTTTTTGTGTTATAATTTTATTTACTTATTTCAATATTAACCCAATATAAAAGTGACATTCAACACGCATAGTTTTCATTTGCGTTGCAGCTTTTCTAATTGTTTTTAAACTAAAGTGGTTTTTGAATCGGTTCAAATAATAAACGGTCGTCCATGTATAATTTGGAATTTGAAACACCCGTTATTTCGAAGCAGATGATCAATTTGACATTTATGAAGTGACAGATTATTAGTTACAGGTTAAAGATTTTCAAAATTGTTCGCTTTACGATTGCAGAGAATTGGGATATAAAGGGGTTTTCAACAGAGACGCTACAAAAGTAAACCGATAGGGACAGCAAACGACGCCATATTTTTTTCCCGCTCTTTTGACATTTCTCTTCAGTAAGGTTTGCCATTTCATCATGGAAAGATATTCGAGCCAAAAACGAGTCGAAATTATTAAAATTTACTACCGAAATTTGGAGTCAGTGGCCTCAACTTTAAGAGCGCTACGTCCAATTTATGGTCGTCATAATCGTCCTACCAGGTCAACAATTGCGCGTCTAGTGGAAAAATTTGAATCCACAGGCACAGTACAAAATATTCCCGTGCCAGTGAGACAAAAAAGTGTCCGTAGTGCCGAGAATATTGCTGCCGCTGAGGCTTCAGTTCAAGAAAGCCCAACTGTGTCTCTCACACGTCGTTCTCAAGCGTAGGGCATCTCTGTAACGTCGTTGTGGCGAATTTTGCAAAAAGATCTTGGCCTACATCCTTACAAGATCAAATTGACGCAAGAACTGAAGCCGCTTGACCACCATAAGCGTCGTATGTTCGTGAATTGGGCTGAGCAACAACTTGAAAATGATTCGGATTTTCATCGGAAAATCATCTTCAGCGATGAGGCTCATTTCTGGCTGAATGGCTTCGTCAATAAGCTAAATATGCGTTATTGGTCAGACAGCAATCCACACGTTATCCGTGAGTCATCATTGCATCCCGAAAAAATTACGGTTTGGTGCAGTTTATGGGCCGGCGGCGTCATTGGGCCGTACTTCTTCCGTGATGATCACGACCGGCACATTACTGTGAATGCGAATCGCTACCGTTCAATGATAACCGAATTTTTTTGGCCCCAATTGGATAATATGGACTTGGAGGACATGTGGTTCCAACAGGACGGCGCCACAAGCCACACACCGGATGCCACAATCAATTTATTGGAAACCAAGTTTGGTGAACGTGTTATCTCACGAAATGGCCCAGTCGATTGGCCGACTCGGTCGTGCGATTTGACGTCGTTAGATTATTTCCTGTGGGGCTACGTCAAGTCTATGGTCTATGCCAACAAGCCAGCGACGATTGATGAACTTCGTACGAATATCGAACGTGAAATTGCAACAGTATCGACCGATTTATGCTTGAAAACTGTCGAAATTTGGGTTCAGCGTCTGGACTTCTGCAAGCGTGCCCGTGGTGGCCATGCAAAAGAAATCGAGTTCCATACATAATGGCATCGAACGTACTTTCACAGGAATAAAGAATTTCATTGGTATCTAAAACCGGTTTTGTTTTATTTGAAAAAACTTTTGTAGCGCTCGTATTGAAAACCCCGTTATTTAAAAATTTTCTTCCAAAGCTCTTGAGTTTTCAACTCAATCTGTAAGAAATCTACGAAATAAGTTCAACAAAAATAGAGTGGCATCAACGTAATGTGTGGAGCGAGTTCGTCAATTCGTGGCTTATTGGACAAAAAAAATTCGTGTCCGTGCTCGTCCAGTGCGTTCACTGAAAACAATAGCTATAAATGTGCTCGAATAGTCATCAACTCGCCAACGTTCGCAGAAATTGACAATTTTTCGGACTTCTTTGTGCAGAATTTTGCACAACGACATCAGTATGAAGGCTTATAAAGTCCATTTAGTCCAAGAACTGAAACCCCGTGACCACCCGATTCGATTTAGCTTCGTTGAATGCGCTGAAGATCGCTTGGCTAAAGATGGGCATTTTTTACCGAAAAATGGTATTTTCCGACGAAGTTCATTATCCTCAATCTTCGCTGTGGCCGTCGGTGGTGCAATGGTAGTATGCGCGGCTCCTGCACACGAGTACGTGGGTTCGATCCCTGCTCACACCGCTTACAATTTCTTTCGACGACGTTCACCTCGCTTAGTGACGGTGACACAATCGTGTAGTTAGCCACAAAAAACCCCACTCAAAGATACCATTCGGAACCGATGTAAAACTGTAGGTCCCAGTCATTGAGTGTAGAAATAGGACGCTCACAGCTGACTGGTTGTAACAAGCTCTCCCCAATCGCTTGATTGGATGTAATGGGAAAACCATATTTTTTTTTACGTTAACAAACAAAATTGTCGCATTTGGAGCTAGAAAAAGCTGAGGAGAAGCCGATTCGTCCACAACGAGTCACTGTTTAGCGCGGTTTTGAGATGGTTCCATCTTAGGCCCATTTTTCTTCGAAACTGAGAAAGGAGCCGCCGTTAACGTCAAGGGCAAGCGTTAACGTGCAATGCTCGGCAATTTTTTCCCAATTGTTCCCAATAGTTGAAGAGCATGAAACGGAAGTTGTATGGTTTCATCAGGACGGCGCTGCGTACCACACAGCCAACGTGTCAATCTATTTTTAGCGCACTATGTTCCAAAACCGTATTAGACTGTGCAACAGTGGTTTTAGACCAGCAACACAACCAACAAATTATGAAAGTACTTGGCCGTGGTATCACAACATTTCGCTCGGTTTTTCGCCTTGGCGTAACAATTTTTTTCTACACGCCGGAGAATATTTTGTGGGTCAGGAACCTATTTTAAATGTTACTTAAATAAATCATAAACAGTTTCAAATATTGTAACACAACCTTTCAAAATATTGTTGCTATTTTCGCATTTCACAATTCCCTTCAACATATTTCTGAGGAAAAGTACTCGATGATTTCACGAAACGTCATGTAAATTCGAACATATTTTATATGTTTTAACATTTCTTGCCTAACAGAAAATAAATTTGGGTAGCCTTCTTCAAAAGAATTGGAGTTTATAAATTTCTTGATAACTTTTCTAAATACACTAATCAACAACAATTATATTTACAGCTCCATAATTGGTGTAGGAATGCGGTATTTTACCATTTGCTTTAAATATTCACCTATGTATATGTATACAATGCTTAACAAATTACGAATTGATATCTTCTATAAAGTTATAGTGCTTAATATCCTTAATAATATTGTCAAATACACTAATAAACAAAAATTACATTTAGGGTTCCAAAAATAATTAATTTTTATTAATTGGCTCGGCAAAAGCAATGCTGTCTACAACTTATGCGAACCGTGAGCCATAGAGTCAATAAAATCAAAAATAAGAAAATTGTATTTTATAATCTTTATTATCATGCAAAAGAACCATTCCTTACATTTATTTTTAAAAGATTATTTCTACCAAATCTACGGCTAATATGGTCCATTCTATAGTTCCAATTGCATTCTATGGTACCTCAATCTCGCCAGTTTATTCATATAGCCTTTGGAGTATACGCCATGAACATACGGTCTCTGTAACGTACAAATTTTGCTGGAACAATATATTTGTTTGCAACTTACTCCAAATATTCATATATTTACAAGTCGTAAATTCACTTATATTTAAGTGCAACCATTATCATGTTTACTTGCAAAGATTCATACTTTTACGTCAATCCATATGCGTGTTTCATCCAACACATCCATATTCTTACGTCGAAGTATTCGTATGTTTCCTTCAAAACGAACGATTGACAACTGAATAAATGAAACTAAAACGCAACAGATCAGTCAACATAAGAAACACTCAACTCATTTACACACGCAGTCAGGAATTTTTACGAGTCACTGGCTGAAACAATAATGCCAAAATACAGATACAGTTGGGCGGAGAACAAACATAACAGTGTAAACAATGTACCAAACACAGCTGTATTTGGATGACAAACACATATATTATAACATATTAAGCATTGTGTCTCAAACATGTACATGAACAGCAAATACAATGTGTTTGGACACAAGTATACTATATAGTTGCGACAAGCTCCAATCACACTCCAATCATAAAGAAAAAAGACAGACTTTCCAGGTACTGAATTCACGGATCCAAAGCCTAAAATTAAATATTCACAATATTTTTCTCGCAATAATGTCATGATTTCACGGGCTGTGTGGCACGTACATATCACCATGTTGTTGGAACGAAATGTTGTCCAGATCATGGGCTTCGATTTTAGGCAGCAAATAGTCTTTTATCATTGTCCGATATTGGGTTCCACTCACAATTACTTTCCCACCAGACTCATTTTGGAAAAATATTCATCTCTCACACTCACATTAGAGTACGGAACATCAATCCTAATCCTAAAGGTACGCTCCTTTAGGAAGCTAGATACCATCCGACAGACGAACCGTGTCAACAGCCTTAGCGCAGTCAAGACTATCGCGATATAATCTGAAAATACCATTGTACCAGGTGAGGTCTTGTGTTCATCTCTAAGTATGCCTCCCCAGGAAACCGTGCTCCGAATTCCTTTACACTATAAACTATACACAAATGCTGCTCGCACTCTATGTGCTGGAGTGTGTTAGAATATTAACTCTTTGTGTCGAGTGTCCGAAAACACTTGCTCCGTTTTATAACTCTAGCAATGTTTACTCTTTATACGCATATTGCCGGCACAATTACATTTATTGTAATTTGTGTGTGCGCGGCTCTTGTACATGAGATCCTGGCTTCGAACCCGGCTCTGACCACCTAAAAAAAAAAAAAAATTTCTTTTGGCGGCGATCACCTCGCATAGTGACGGCGACACTATCGAGTATCTAGCCATGAAAAAGCTTCTCAAATTACCGTTCGGAATCGGTGTAAAACTGTAGGTCCCAATCAGTGAGTGAAAACTGGAAAGCGCACAGCTCAGTGATTGTGAGAAGTTCTCCCCAGTCCCTTCATGGGATGTAATGGGAAACCATTTATTTTTTTTTATTCTATATTTGCAACTTGCTACAAACACGTTATATTTGCTTTCAAACGAAAATAAATACAAATTTTTCAGCGTGTATGTATTCCTCATGATACAGTGACAGTTGTTTTAACATGGTATCACTCGTATCGTACTTGGGTTGTGTTTATACCAGCGACACAAACAACCACTGGAAGGTTTTGCCGGAGCTAATATAGCAGGAATTTACATGTATAATTTCTCGTATAATGGGCGGTGACTTCAATGCTTGGGCAGTAGACTGGGATGCGTTTTCGAAGGATGTTCTCCTGGATTCGTTCTCCAAGGTCGTCGTGGTACTCGCAGACCAAGGAGATGTTCATACCTTTTGAAGAGCTGGTTATAGTTTAATTGTAGGCATAACTTATGTAAGTAACAACTTGGCGAAAAACATGCATATTTAGGGTAACAACAATATTAGGGTAATTCTATTTAGTGTAATTCGGCATGTTTGACCTCAGACAAACTCAAATTCCAAGGAAAGACGAGCATGTATTAGAAATAGCTGAGCAGATCACAGGAGCATTGAAATCGGCATGTGATGCGTCCATGCCAAGGAAAATATCGTCACCGAGAAGAGGGGGAAACTACTTGTGGAACGATACAATAGCCAAAATGCCTAAAGGGCACACGCTGAAAAATTTGCCTTTTTTGCTGTTTAGATGCAAATATGTGTTTGTAGCTTGTTGCAAATATAGTATACTTGTGTCCAAACACATTGTGTTTGCTATTGAATATAATATGCTTGGGAAACAATGTTTAATTGGTTATAATACGTACGTATGTATTTGTGACCCAAATGTGGCTTTGTTTGTTGTAAACTGCTGAAAACAAAAACGTGACAGACAATAAAGAAACAAGAAGCAGCAGATCTTCAATTCATGAAAAAAAATGTTTGCAAACATTTACATGGTTACTGCAATATGTTGCTGTGGCCATAATTTTCAGCGTGCAGGAGAAAATACCAAAGGAGCAGGAGCATGTTAGAATTCCTCATAAATCGAAAAGCCTACACACAGACTAGGAGGGCATTTCAACGGGCCATACGTCATAGCAAAGCCGAATGCTTTAGACAGCTATGTGACGCAGTGAACTCCTACCAATGGGGAAGTGTATTTGGCGTAATAATGTCAAAACCAAAGGGAAAAAAGTCTGCACAAATAACATATCCCAATCTCATAAGGGAAATTGTTAAACTTTTATTTCCAGAAGGCGAAGCTTACACGGCAAATGCCCATGTATCAGGGTGAAATAAACCATCAGTTTGGGAAGGAGCGCTAAATGTTAACTAGAGAAGAAATATACTTTCACTACATAGAGGAGGTTGCTTAAGAGTCTGTAGTGGATTTCGAACTATAGGTGCAGAAGCAGTAGCCGTCGCACAGACAGGGAGCACACTATGGCGGATTGGGCGAAAAGATGCGAGACTTCACTTCAAGGACGATGGACCTTTAGGCTTCTACCCTATATTGATGCATGGCTGAACAGATGCCATGGGGAAGTGAACTATAGTATGATCCAATACCTTACTGGTTATGGATGCTATAGAAGTTAGAAGGTGCAGGCACGTTTATTCTCCCAGATGCCCACGGTGCCCTGACGAAGACGAAACTGTTGAACATGTCACATTCACATGCCCGAGATTTAGCAGTCATCGCAGTAAGCTAGACGTTTGAAGGTGGACAACATAATAGAGATCATGTTGAAATCAGAAGAAAACTGGGAGGCAATAAACTCATATGTGGTACATTTAAATATGACATTAACTAGCAGAATAGCGAAAGCTGTCCAACCCCGCGACGTAATACCTGTGGCAGTCCCACGGGTTGTGAGGATATGGGGTATGGTGGTTTAGTATGAGGATATAGGGGATATGATGGTTTAGTAGGTAAAAATCCTGCATGTTTTTCAGTTCGGACTGAATGCTTCTTTTGAAGATTTCTCCAGCGCTAAAAACAAAAAAGGTCTAAAAAGGAGGCAAGAAGGAGGAATTTTCTTTGCCACATCGTTAGCTGACAAGAGGAGGGAAATGTGCTGACCCTCTTGCCATGGCACCTTATGTTAATTTGACGTGACGATTGCATTTGTTGGGTGGGCTGCCTTTATTGGTCTGCTAGGAGTTATGTAAATTGTCTTTTTTTGCTGCTGGGGCATTAGTCGTTCGTGTTGCACAACTCGTGAGTGTGCTCGTCGAAGTACTCATTTTGTTTGCGATTACTCGTTTAGCTAACTCTGGTGTGTTTGAGTTGAATGCGACACTTGTTCGGCATACCAAAAATGTTTGAGAGATTCTCCGAAAGCTGGGTTTAAGACAAACGCAACTTATAACTGCAAATCACAGTTAGTCTTAAGTTATTGTAATTTTTGGGGTTTCAATCCTTCTGTAATGGATTTAACCAAATTGAAAATCAGATTTTGGTAAATCAACTTCTAAAATCCCATTGATTCAACCATTTAATATCACTTTTAGTGCGATAGATCTTTCCATACTCGTTCTTTGTGTATAACCAAAAATTGCTCAATAATATTGTTCCCAGCGAAAAATCACTGACAGCGGACATGTTTTGTCATTACTTTACCGTAAAAAAAAAACGCTGACACCAGACGTGATTGAAATTTCTGATGATTTAGTTAAATAAATTGTCGAAAATAAATACCATAAAAAACATAAAACTTAATTATAAATTTTCGTGATGTGTGTAGCAGAGTATGAGGGACTTAAATATATCACGCTTCTGAGTTATGTCCAACACACGAGCAAAAACATTTCAATTTAATTGGGATTCAGGCGGTATCAAACTACAAATGAGATCAATGACCAGGCAGTTTCGCCATATATGTAGCTAATTCAGGCAAGTACGCAGGGGAAGGCCCGGGGACTCGGGCCTCGTGTTTGGACCTTAAAAGAGTAATTTAAATATAAAAATAAATTTAAATAATTTAAATATAATAATAAAAATAAAAGAAAATATGGAAACTTTTTAAAAGAATTGTCACCTATCTCGTCTTTTAAAGTAAAAAGTCAAAGCCAACTTAATTTGTAGTTCAATTTCTCATTTAATCTGTTTCATAGTGGTTATTCTACAACCCAACAGAAACTATTCGAAATAAATTACGAAGACACAAAACTGCCCAGTTTAAAAAAGACCTAGTAAAGGGTTTGCCAATTTGAGTGATATGATTTCTAAGTGACGTTTCGGCCATTTGAGGTATGTCATGATCTGCCGTTTTTTTTTTCGTTGTATTCAGTTATTTTTACAATTCCATCATGGAGAAGTACAACGTCTACAACTTATTCCATTTTGTTATCAAAATAATCGTTCTCCATTTGCAACTTTTCGTACGCTTTTTCATTTTCATCTTCTCCGATGAGGCTCACTTTCATCTGAATGGTGCGGCAAATAAAACAAAACTGTCGATTCTGGTGCGAAGAAAATCCATGAATTATTCACGAACAACCATTACATTCACCTAAATTGACAGTTTGGTGTGGTTTTTGGTGGAATCATCGGTCATCGGTTACTATCAATGGAGAGCGTTATAGATCGATGATAACCAACTTTTTATGGCCGAAATTGGAAGAAGTTGATCTTGACAACATCTGGTTCCAACAAGACGGGGCTACGTGCCACACAGCACGTGCAACAACCGAATTATTGTGAGAAAAGTTTGGAGATTCGATTATTTTAAGAAATTGTGACATTGAATGGCCTCCAAGAAGTTCTGATTTAACACCACTAGACTATTTCTTGTGGGGTTATTTGAAGTTATTGGTCTTTAGCAATAAACCAGACTCTCTTCAAGCTTTACAAATAAATATTGAACGTGCTATTTATGACATACAACTTTATGTAGTGGAAAAAGTGCTCGAAAATTGGGTTCATCGCATTCGTTCCTGCAAAAGAATACATGGAGGCCAAGTGAAAGACGTTTTATTCAGAACGTAATTGTATCGATTGTACTTCTCTTTAAATAAAAAGCATTTGAATTTCCTTAACAATTAGTGTTTTTTTTTTTGTTAAAGAAATTATATCACTCAAATTGGAAAACCCTTTATTTGTGAAAAAAAATGGACATTGTCGAAAACAAAAACAACAAGAAATCATTAATATGACAACGTTTGTGGAAATCTTAACATCTGTTGTTGTTACGCTGTTCACACAATCAACTCTTCATAAACATCATAGAGTAAACTCATACTTGGGAGAATATTTGGCTCATCTGACGTTTCCTTTCACACTCTTCTTGATGCGGTCTGGGTGTGATATTCATGTTCCACACGATGACTTTCTACGCGCGCTTTTTGTGTTCATTCTGTTTTTGGTAACCCTTCGTAAATCTACGTGCGTTCAGACGATGACTCCCTAAATACAACCATGCGTGATTTTTTTGACGTTTTATCGATCAAACTTCTTTTGTTGTTGTACAAATACGAAAGTGGTGAAAGAGAAACGTCGATAATCCCCCTCAAATTTCATTTCGTGATTCTTTTGTTACCTCTCTTGCTTCTATTCTTCCCTCACCAAGAAGCATCGTAAAAAAAAATAAATGGTTTCCCAGTACATCCCATGAAGGGACAGGAAGAACTTCTCACAATCACTGTTTTCCAGTTTTCACTTACTGATTGGGACCTACAGTTTTACACCGATTCCGAACGGTATTTTTGAGAAGCTTTTTTTCATGGCTATATACTCGATAGTGTCGTCGTCACTATGCGAGGTGTCCGCCGCCGAAAGAAATTTTTAAGGTGGTTAGAGCAGGGTTCGAACCCAGGACCTCAGGTACAAGAGCCGCGCACACTAACCATTGCACCACCGACGGCATCGTAAGTCATGAAAAGTGACGCGCGTTAAAAAGTAATCGTGTCGAAGTCGAAATAGAGAGATGTTTGACGAAAAGTGACATACACCAGGTGGAATTACAATAACTTCTCGGTTTAATTTTTCATATCGTTTTGGTGCAAAGCTGTGAAATATAAATGTGTTTTACACTTTTTTATTGACTGGTATTGTTAACATACATTTGTGCTGTATTTAAAACAATAATTTTAACAAATGCCGTTGTTGTTATTTTGTTCGTTGTTTTGAACCATTGCCTCTATCTGGTATTAGTAAAGCAATTCTTTTCAACATCGAACGTAAATATCCCACCAGGCCAAATGTCATAAATTTGATGAGAGAACTATTAGGTCTACTATAAGTATTAGTCTATGCATAAACACACTTCTCTCGTATGCAGTGTTGCCATTTTTTCTTCAGAGTGGAATCCCCAAATCGTGTTAGATTATCCCGAAAACCCCCAAACAACTACTATTCATTCCCAAGAATATGTTAATCTACTAATATGGCGTTTACATACAACTAAAGCCTAATTTTTGAGTGGAAAATTATTTTTGATCAACGATCAAACATAATTTAAACTCTGAATTCACTTTTTAGGTTAATAGTTAATTGCTGTTTAAGCAGCCAAAGTTGGGCATTTAAATTCTGATCAAGTGACGATATGATTTTGACAGAAAACAACAAGAAGAACAAACACAAAGCTTCTTTAATTGTTACTGTGAATAATTATAATCACCATCCTAGTTGATGCAATGAAATAACAATAAAAACGTATCATTTAACTCGTAGTGCAGTTAGAACTTTATTTCTGCTCAAATATTCTCCAATTTCATTAAATATTTTGTATTTTATCAGTTCACTTTTGTTTTGCAAATGGCGTCCGTTTGATGCATTGTAACGATTAGCCGATAAATGTATGAATACCGGTTATTTTTCGTAGCATTTGCCACTGTTGCCACATGGTAGTAAGATTATTTGGCAAAGTACTGAAAAACTCTTTTCGTATTTAAAGTCAGATCAAACACAAATCAAAATCAACTTAAGTTGTTTGTAACTGATATAGTGTTCTTTAAATAAAATAATTTTTTTTAATAAACTGGAGCAGTTTCATTTCGTTAGAAAAAAAAACAAATTTGACCCTCCATATTAAATTGTGGTTAATTAAAATTTTCACCAAAAATATTTCAGAACGAAAATCCTGCGTACGTGCTTGCCCTTTTTATAAGTACACGCTGAAAAATATCAGCCCCAGCAACATATTGCAGGAAACATGTATATGTTTACAAGCACTGTTTTCATGAATTGAAGATCTGCTGCTTTTTTGTTTCTTTGTTGTCTTCTCATATTTGTTTTTAGCGGTTTTTAACAAAAAAAAAGCCACAGTTGAGTCTCAAAAACATATATTATAGCCTATTAATCATTGTATCTCAAACAGGCAATATTGAATAGCAAACACAATATATTTGGGCACAAGTATATTATATTTGCGACAAGCTACAAACGCGTTATATTTGCATCCAAACACGTTATATTTGCATCCAAACACGTTTTCAGTTTAATATTAATTTGTTTACAATCCATATTACTACACTTTATTTTGACCCCCTGCCCTTTTTTTTGCTATTTCAGGCCATTGCTTGCTATACCCCCAAATTTCTGTGGGAAAAATTCGAAGGCGGTCTTATGCGTATGATTGTGATGGGCTTAAACATTACAATTTGTACGCGAGAGGAGAAAGATGCCAAACGTGATGCTCTCTTGGACTATCTTACCAAGCATGTGAAACGCCATAAGATGTATGCCATCCGGTATTGGATATGCGAAGCTTTGTGTTTCATCAATATTATCGTTCAAATGTATCTGATGAATCGTTTCTTTGACGGCGAATTCTGGTCATATGGTACGAGAATAATGCAACTATCGGATGTGCCACAAGAACAACGAATTGATCCTATGGTTTTTATATTTCCCCGCGTCACCAAATGTATATTCCATAAGTATGGTGCCTCAGGATCACTGCAGAAGCATGACTCCCTGTGTATATTACCGCTGAATATTGTCAATGAGAAAACCTATGTCTTCATATGGTTTTGGTATATGATTCTGTTATTTTTGTTGATGGGACTTTTGATATACCGGTAAGTTTTCAAACAACCACACAAACTATGTTCTTTATAACAATTTTAAAATTGAATGCTTCATAATTGAATCTGTAGAAAACGGAGAAATATGTTTCACATTCAGTATCGTTGGAACAGTTTCCGAAGTGATTTGCAAAGGTAAAAGGAAAATCTTTGGTTGCGATCGTACATTTTTAGCAGCTCTAAGTCCCAATAGGAACAAATATAAACAGGACTAGTATTTTTATACAAAAGGACGGGTTTTCGTCTATTCCATTCGCTCTCCATAAATGAAAATGTTGAAATATCTATTGCTTTCTCTAATAGCCTAACACGTAACGGGTGGTCCAAACATAGATATATTTTTAAATCATATGTTATTTTGACACTGATAGTTTTCTCTGTTCGAAATATTGACTCTCAGTCAGTATCATACTTCCGCGAACCAAAATGAGTCCCTTTACGTTTGAACAGCGTTGGGAAATAATTCAAACTTATACGGCCTTTACACAGACCAAGATTGCCGCATTTCGAAGGTTAACTCCGTTAACCAACGCTAATCCAGAAGATTACTCATACAATTTTAATCTGTAAAAACTGAAGTTTAATTGTTAACCTCATTTTAAACTGGAATACAATTTGATGCAACACAGCTAATTACCAAAAAAATTCAACCATTCTAAAAACATACACAAAAACTCAACTGTTTGACGGACGGAAGCCGATCGAAAATTTTCCGACGCGTCGCCGCGACCAAAAATTGTTTGAAGCTCACGGCGCTTCCGTGTTAGCCGATTTGAACGACTGATCCAATTTTAAAGGTTAAAATTTGTACAAAACTGGCAAATCCAAGTTAATTTTTCTGTTGTATCGCCGGTTTGGATAACTTGGTCTCGGCACGGAGTAGCTCTACATTTGTCTAAGCGCAATATTGCCACTTGAAATGTCAAATTAATCTCAAATTGGGTACCCTCGCTAAACTGCTCGCAATAAACTGCGGTCTAAATGCCGTAGTATTTCCAAGTGAGAGCTGTGTTGCCCAAACTGTGTGTTTGTTGAAAATAAGTTCTGGCCCAAAATGAAGAACCCACCGCGTGTGCTGTATGCAAGTTTGTGTCGCGAGACATGCTTGCTAGTGGTCAACACTCACGGCATGATAAGAATTTTGCACAAAGATCTCGGATTATTCGCTTACAAGGGTCCTATTGATACAGCAATTGAAGGCAAACGGCCATCCACTTCGTTACTGCTTCTCAGTTTGGGCGTTACAGTAGATCCAATCGGACATTAATGCTTTCTTATACAGGGAGAAGGGACATTTATCTTCAATTCTTACATTAAAGCTGTCTTATTGTTTTTATGGTTTAAGGTTAACCTGTTTCCAACAAAATCTCTAATTTCATTCTATTTTTCTTATTTTCTTTTTAGCGCTTTAATGATTTTCATGCCCAAGTTCCGTCCCCGTTTGTTGCATGCCCGCAATCGCATGATTAGCCTGGATACTTGCCGCATCTTATCACAGAAACTGGATATTGGCGATTGGTGGCTGATCTATATGTTGGGACGCAATTTGGATCCCGCCGTTTACAAGGAAGTAATGACTGAATTCGCAAAAGAAATTGACCCTTCGAGATACAATCGAGCTAAGTGAGACAGGACTTGATGACCCACCACCACCCCAGAGGAAAACAACAACGACATTTACTAAAAGAATTTCTATACAATTTTGCATAAATGTAGTTCTGTGATTAAGTTAATAATTATTCAATGTATTTCACACTTCCCTCTCCGTGAGATGTTTCAAAAGAGAAGTAAAAAAAAACATTTAAGATTCTTCCTGCTGTGAAGGACTTAACCGAATACTCGTGCAGCTTTCTTTTCCTCCAACACTACTCTTTATTGGATACAACAATGTGTCAACTTTCTTATTCAATATTTTAATTTTTTTTTGCAACAAAACAATGATCACAACTCTATTTTATACTATATACGATATATTAATCAGATATATACATACGTATGTATACCATTCTTTATATATTTCTTAGGTTTTATAAGTTAAAGTAGATATTAAAAATTTAGTTCGTCTTTTTATAATAAATACAAAAACAAAATCATTATATTAAATAATAATAAAATACAATGTTCGTTTTGTTATAATGCAGATAATTTCGTTTTAAACTTGGGAGAGTTTTATTTTTCAATAATAAAAATAAAATACAAATTGTATAATAGAAACAAAGAAAAGCTGAAATTTCAAAACAAAAGCATTTACATGCATATGAAAATATTTTATATAACAATTGCACTTTGGATGTTTCACTTTATTTTAGTAAAGTAGGTACATATACTATATATTTATATAAGATATTTTTACAAAGAAATAATTATTGAAAACAATTTTAATAAAAAATAAAAACAATGAAAAAACAACTCGCGATGATTTGGCATTTTTTAAAATGAAAAAGGAAGTACTACTTTCCGTTTACCTTGAAAGGCTAAAAATGTCATCGTATTTAAAGATAAATAGGAAAATATAAGTAAAGTGGTTTAAGAAGAAACGGTCACTTTCCGGAATCTCACCAATGATTTTCCTATCAACTGTATACACGAACATGATTTGATCATTTTAATGTCACTATTTTCAGATTATTTTTTTTTAAACCAATAAAAATTTTAGAGATATGGCTTGATTTCCAAAAGGTAACCCGTCCCCACATTACCACGAGAGTAGAAACCATTCATAAAGTGATACCCACAGCAGCTATTCCACCTTTATTTCAAAACTGGACACAGACAGAGAACGCGGTATATAGTCTCGATTTCCTCTTCAACTCCTCAAGATCACAGTGGCCCATGATAACACTGTTGTAGTTTTTGACATGAAATTTATATAACAATGTCCTAGTAAATTGTATCGTTTAGAGGCAAGCAAGTCCAATGATTTGATCGGTACCCAAAGGATATCTGTATCAAGTCAAATTTTTGAAAAAAATCGATTTCTCAGATTTTCCTACACAATCAAAAAAGAATTGTTTTTCACTTGTTTCAGCATAACTTCAAGGGAATCTAAATATATCACTCACAATATTTGGCAAAATTGTAGCCATGGTAAAGCTGAACAAGTTTTGTGAACATATTACTACAATCTGCACGTGTCTAGTCACCCTAAATAGCACATAAATACCACTTTGTATCTTAAAAATGGTAATTTGTATGTATACGTATATGTTGTCATTACTCGAGAACGACAGGTCCGATTTTTTCCGAATAAAATTAGAAAAATGTAGAATTACAATACCTTTAATTTATTCCTATACAATTTCTCAATCTAATCCACAGTTTCAAAGTTATAAAAAAAAGAATTTTGGGAAAAAAAATATTTTTTTGGTAAAAAAAATTAAAATTATTACAAAACAAGACACATAAGAAACGGCAAAAAAGTGTAAAGTTTTATTAGTTTATCCTAAACTCGCATACATGGCATGGTCTATGAACGAAATGTGACATGGACCATAAAAATCGATGGACGCGTTTCGCTCTTATTCACAATTTAGTGAAGGTATCTCATTTTGTCAAGAATTGTGGTGGATTTGAAAGTAAAGGGAAACTTTCTAGATGGCGCCGGAGTGGTGGATATGGGCAAATTTCTCTGGAAACAAAAACTATTTAAAAAACTATATAACCATGGCAAAATAAGTAAGGTAGAAGCAGTAGGAATTGAAGGCATTTTGTTTTTATTTCAGGAGCCGACTTTGTCAAATTCAGTCGATCGAAATTGTCAAGATGTTTTTTTTTTTCAGGTTATATCAGGAGGAATTGTTGTACTTTTCGGCAACAACCACAAGACAAGAAAAAATTTCGTCTGCTATTTTCACGCTACCCCCTGTACTAGATACATCTTGGAATTAGTATAATACAGCATTCGCACTGGCATCGATTTTATTGATTTTGCCACATTTGTTGATTTTAAGCAGAAATCAAGAAAATTTGCTTGATTTCCCATAGGTTTTGACAGACGACAAATCAGGTATTTTTTCTAATTTTTCTAGGAATCAAGAAAAAATGCTTGATTTGCTTTATGCAATGCTGTTGTATTTCACACTACAAACGAAAAGTACGTTTGTTTACAAACATTTCAACCACTGCGCATTGATGTGATGGTACCACTAGAATAGCCGACTTCATATTTTTCTCCTTACTTATTGTTTCTCAAACATATATTTTTTTGTTTACTTTTATTCCTGGAATACATTTGTGCTGAATTTGATTGTGGGAAAATACCAGACAAACCAAAATGCCGTATGTTATAGGCTTGGTATGTTTCTTGTCGTAGTAACACTACCTCGTCAATGCGTCTTGACTTTCAATCAAATCAGGAAAAAAAACAATGCGAACACTTCAGATTTTGTTAGGACATTTGATACGAACTCGGGAAAATATTTTGCAGTGCGAATGAAACAACATTTGACAAGGTCGGACCACAACGACAAGAAAAAATTTAAATCAGCTGTTCTAAAGCTTACACCTGTAATAGATACATCTTGTATATAACCATGCTTTTTTGCCTTTTGTATTGTGAACAAATATTAAAAGCGACATGCTTTTCTATTATTTATATTCTATTTTCAAATTTAAACAACAGAATCGAAATAAAAATTATGTTTGAGTGTACGGAAGTCGGACGAAAACAGCATGTGCCCTCTGGTGCAAACGGTGATTCAGCAAATGAGTCATCTATGGTTTTTATATATCTATGCATACGATCAATTCAGTGGACATGAAGTGAGGGCTCGCAAGAAACTTTAAGAGGGTCCCTAATTGCCCCAGACGTCACATTTTTAAAGGCGCCTTCTATATTAAAGAAGGCAGTCAAAGTAAATTCCCCAAACCCTAAATTGTGCTCAACACCAACACCAATCAACGACATTGTGAAACGCATGCTCAACGTATTTCCCCTTCAAGTAGTCGTGTTGACTACCGCCTTGAAGTTAATTCGATTCCTAATGTACATATATGCCAATCACTCACTCCAGAACTTTCAACAGAAAGGATTGGGTATAAGAATCACCTTCCTTCGTTTTACCGGTTTAAAGGACAAGACCTATAGATATCCAAAATGTATGGATCACAGAAACAGGATCAGGAGCACGGGGCTATGAATAACAAATCGACAGTGTGCGAGAATGTACTAATGCAAGGAGCCTTGTTGTAGCGCTTACTACATGCGCTTACTATATGCGCTTCAACACACAGTTGAAACTGCCAGGGTTTTCAGTTGAAATATAAAAAATAGCCACTTACATTCCCATATTCCGAATAAGCATTCCCAGAAGCTTGCATTGTGGTCAGAAATGATCTGTATATATTCTTGTTAAAGGCATATGGGCATTTCCAGAGAAAGTGTCATCCTATGTCACATCACGTCACCCTCGTTATTTGGTTATATTTCATGACCATGTGGTTCGATTGTTTTCTATTCTTTTCCTAAATACAGAATGTAAGTAACTACATATTTATTAAAATAAAATAACACAATCAAACAAACTGGTCCTAAAATATAAGTTATTATCGAGAGTGACGCGATGTGACAAAAGGTTGACCTTTCTGTGGAAATGCCCATATACCGATAGCAATGTTGCCAATTTAGCTTTTCCCCTACTAGATTTAGCTGTATTTTAACGCGTTTAGCGGGAGAAACTCGAATTTAGCTTTAAGCCTTTGTTTCTACCTGTTTTCAATGATATTCGGATTTTTTAGCTCGTATTTATCCACAGTAAATATTACATAAATACCGACGACAATATGCAATACAGTTGCCTGAATCTTTGAATTTTTTGTCCAGAGGTACCCTATTATAACGTAGGTTTTGCTACAGAGTGTTAATGTACACCACCTTGGTAATGTTCAAACGTTTATGCTTGTCACCCGATTTCAAGAATTTTTTTTTTTGGAGATTCTACTAATGGCCAGTTTTTAAGTGGGTAGTTAACCATCGGATTACTTAATCGTAATTGAAAGATAATTAGAAGTTAACTTTGCATTTTGTTTTTCAGTGGCAAGTTAAAGTAAGCTATCATATTGTTAACGATTATGGCAACCCTTATATTCTAATTGGATAAAACATCTGTGTTGAGCTAAATACCAAAACAACAAAGAGGAGCAACCAAATGGAATTCTGTAAAATAAGAAGTAAATGCATAAAATCGAAGGCATTTTATCAAAAAGGTGTAAAAAAAAATAATGTTGCCGCAACAATTTAACGATCTAGGCACAAAGTATATCGTCACCTAAAATGCCCAAAGACCTAACCCTCATTTTCAAAATTTTACAGAAGCAAAAAACCTTATAAAATCCAAAGTATTTCAGTATTAAACGCGTTCATTCCGCAGCTTACCATAGGAACTTGGGAGTCTACTATTTTGCACATATATATTTTAGCTTGGAGTATTATATTCAATCAAAAACACAGTTTTTATTTTTTGAGGGTTACGTCTTTGGGCATTACAGCCGACGATATGTACAAATACTAAACACAGAAACATGCATTTTATGCAATCTTACATTTCTCATTTTGACAGTCAGTAATGTGATTGTCAAAATCATATGGGTCTGACTACAAGTTAACCAACCAACATTGGATGGTTAAATCATTGATAACCATTGACTGAAAAACAAAATTCGATTTTTAACCACAATTTAACTAAGAAACGAAGATCAACACTGACTGAAAAACGGGCCATAAGCAGCATAAAGAAAAATCATTCGTGTGTAGTGGCTCTAACCGTTACTAAAATAGTTAATCAAAAGTTTAAAATGTAAATTATTGCACACTGACTTTGTTTATATTTTTGGTAATAACTTGGTAATTTTTAGAAAAAATTATTTCTAATAACATAACTACTTTGGCAAGACTTCAATTAAATGTATGTTGAAATTTTTTAAATTACTTCAAACCGTTTGATAACAACTTCTCAAATTTAAAATTTGTTTCAACCTGAAAATGGTTTAAATTTTTGGAAAACGTACCATCATACAAAAGTCGCCTGTTTCGTTAAGTCTTATCAAATATTTAATGTACTACGGGTATTCGAATAGGGACGGGTTTGATCATGATGACATTAATCAGGTGATAGCAGGAGGATTGTGTACGTATTAGTAATACAGACTTCTGTCAAACTCAGTTGATTTGTCTATTTTTTTCTATTTCTCCTATTTTTTTTCCTAGCATGTGTTCAGACTGAATTTATATCGAATTTCTTGAAATCTGTTAAATATTTACTAAATAAACAAACAAATTAGATAAAATTTGACAGAACTCATTACAATGACATGAAAAAACTTCGACCAGCTGTTCTTAAACCATGGGTTTGATGTTGAAATGTAATAAAACAAGTTGCGTTTGAGATATCAATGAAGTTTTGCTTTATTTGAAAGGTCCATCAATGAAATTATGTGTGGAATATGACATCGTTCAAATTGCCACGGCGGTTTCTCTATGTGGCGCACATCCGAGAGGTACAATTTTCAATGACTGGCGCATAAAACAGACAACATTTGATCAATGGCACGAATTATGGTAACTATGTCGGCAGGGCAGTGGCTTATTATCATAGATCTGTGCCTTAAAGAAGTCCCACAAGAAAAAGTCTTATCGGGTTCGAATCACACGATGTTGGCGGCCAGTTTACGTGCCATCTGTGGGAGATAACTATGCCCTCAAATCGATATTGCAGAATGCCCAGTATGGTATCAGCTGTGTGACACATAGCACCGTCATGTTGGAACCACATGTCGTTCACATCTACATCATACAAGTGTGGTCAAAAGAAATTGGTTATCATCGTTTTCGAAGAAGTATATGTAGATCGATGCCGCGGTTGTCATCGTTTTCGAAGAAGTATAGATCGATGCTGCCGGCCCACAATCCACACCACACAGTGACTTACTTAGGATGCATGCCTGCCCCTTGTAGAACCTCGAGTGGGTTGATGTCGTCCCAAATCCTGTAATTTTGCTGGTTGACGTACCCGTTCATCCAAACAAAGTACACACATTTTGATAATAAAGGTTTATCATTTGCACGTGTAGGTAGACGCTGTGACTTGCCACAGTGATGTGACTTTACTGCCTGAAAAATAACAAAAATCACTAAAATTAACAAATGATAAAGCAACATAACCGCCATGAACTGTCCCAATATACCCGTCCCTATTGGAAATCCAAACTAATATAAAACTTGTTTGAAGTTTTTGAAAACAAAGACTTTTTAAAGGGCTTCTTATGACGGTGATACGGAGAAAATATACTCGGTAATCGGATTTAATTTATTTACATCTGTTACTGAACTGTATAAAATTAAATAAAAATAAACCAAATATTTGAAAAGTTCCAACCACTTATTTAATTTTCAACAGGCAGAAGGACATGGTTAGTTCGACTTAAAATTTTATAAGAATCCAGATTACATATAATTTGCAGTGTTTCCTTCCGACAATAGGATCTATGGTAAGAAACGACCCTATAACCTCTCGGATAAGGATTGTCAATTTAGATTGTTATATGGAAACAGGCAATATGTTATAACAACTTTTAGGCACATTTTTTATGAGAAATACAGGGCGTTACATTTGCTTTTAATAAAAAATCGATTTTAATGCTGTTAATCTTTATAATACTGGTAATATATTGTTACGAATAAGTAAAAGCTTTTGCTTGCTGTAATCTCAGCTGCGAGGCGGCCAATGAACTTCCGAGCTTTGGCTGATTAGACGGTTTATACACTACGCGACAGATCGATTGTAACATTGGCTATGTGGCACATTGCGCCGTCCTGTTGAAACCATATAACGTCCATGTCATCCTCTTCAACTTTGGGGGACAACAAATTGCATGGATGAGAATGGCACGGTAACGCTCGCCATTGACGGTAACGGCGGTTCCTTGCCTTTTGTCTTTTGACCACCCCTCAGAATGTACCTTGGTTTGTTTTCTGATGATTCCCAAAATATTTCGTAGGTAGCATCAGTCGGTCTAATGTTCATACTTCTGATTTAAAGAGTTAACACTTCAACGGCAATCACAAATCAACTGTTATATACTATATAAATATGTGCCTATTAAACTGTGATAATGAAACTCGTAAAAAATAAAATTGTCTTTCAACAATTATTACACAGACAAGAAAGATGCCTCTCTGTGAATCATTGCGATTAATTAAAGTAATTTGATTTTGTTGTTTTAGCACATTTGTAATTTATTCACATTTTCTCTATTTGGATTATTGGCCGGCAATTCAATTTATAGGTTTATAATGTTTAATTATATTCGTTCCATGTCTCATCATTTGTGAACGTTTGTTTTATTTGTTATATATAGATAAGTTAGACAAAAAAAAAACACATGATAAACATTATCGTGTATATATAGAGATAAGCTATACGTTTTTTTGTCCAGTTCAACACAAAGACAATTTATTGTTGACGACAAATAAGCTAATGTTAAATCTATACCATCAGAAAAAGAAATTGTTTCTATAATTTACCTTTTCCCTAGATCGTTAAATACAAAAAGAGAAAAAGACCTTAGAAAAAAGAGAAAAATCTACATAAAAATACTAACAAAATATTAACAAAGATACTGTAATTGTTATAAATACATATACATACATTAAAGTTGTTTTTGTTTCTTGTTTCTTCTTAATAATTTATCACATAATTTGTTTAAATCAAAACTAGATCGTACAACATAGATTGTAAGTCGGTTTTAATAAGTTATACCTTCTGAGTTGTGGTGCAGAGTTCTGTTTTGAGGAAAGAGAGGATTAAGGAGTTATGAATTTGTCAAGAAAGATTATCGGTTTAGATATTAAAACTAAGCATATTTTTTGTTTGTTAACAAAATCCAAAAAATTAAAAACAACATCAGAAAATCAAAAACAAAATCTTGTATCTTTTTGTTATAAAATAAATCTCTTTGTTGGGTTAATGTTAGAGTATCAGCATCTGTTACAGACGGTGGTTTCAATAATATTGTCTTTCGTTTTTAATTTACTTTTCGTTTAGAACATATTGCGTTACCTTAATATAGAAACGACGTAACTCATGTAAAACTAAAAGTAATATATGTATGTAGTTGTGGAAATGTTTATAACTTTCTTATTTATCATTTACAGCCGATTTCACAATGACCAATTATCCTTCAGTTAGAGCTAACGAACAGTTTTAGATGTCAGTTTGCATGGAATTTATAAGGTTTAACTGTCAGTTAGCTTTAGGAAGTGTATCAATTAAACTCCTACACGAATCAAGGGTTAAGGCCTTTCTATATTGAGGTAACGATGTCCTACATTCTTATTTGAAGATATTTTACAATTCCGAGCTTTTCTTTCTTTTCCTGAAATAGTTGTCATTACGAAACTCAAAATTTCTACAAAACTTCTTAATTAATCTCAAATATTTCTCTTCATAAAATATGATCATATTCTGAAAAAGTTTTCTTTCTATTCTTTGTTAGATTCGAAAAGCTTCAGAGAATTTTAAAATATATGACAATATTTCGAAATATTTAGAGGAAACTTATGAATTTGTTTCACAACATTGTCTGTATTAGAGCTAACTAACAGAAATTTCTGTCAGCTCGTGTTGGATTGAAAATGTATAACTGTTAGTTAGCTCTAACCAAACAATGTGATAAAGGCCGTGAATGTGTTAAATACTGTCTTACAATGCTATTCTCGAATTCATGTTAACCGCCATTCACGAGTGTCTTGCCACTGGTTTCTTGTCATTGGCATTTCAATTATCTATTCTATTCTATTGCTGAGACAAGATTAAAGCTTCGTTTGGTTTAAAAACTATGGTAAAACTAACAAATACATTAGCTTTTTTCGCTTACTTTCCCAGTAAAAATTTTGTAAGAATCTACTTTGAGAGAGAAAGAACGATTTAGCTCTACTGTGATATCTACTGCCACAGTTGTCCAATTGTGACGTCGTCGGTTCACCAGAATTTGCTGAATGCCACTGCACATTATTGCTTTCCATTTTCTTTCCAAATTGCAGTAATATATGTATTCAATAAAATATTCAACAACGTGTTTGTAATTATTCATGCCGTTGTTAGTTTATTTTCCACTTTTATTTGTTTTGCATGAAACAGCTGATTTTCAAACACCTATTCTATCTTTCAAATTTTTGTTGGCCAAAATATTCCAAGCAAAATTTACAAGATCTCTAACATCGAACTGTCAAAATTTTTTGGACTTTTGGATAAACGACCACGATTCAGTAAAAATTTGCACAAATTTTCGAGTAATGGAACAGAGCTATTATAATGGAAGAATAATTAAGGTAAACTGATTAAAACAGCTGATTTGAACTTTTTTTTTTTGCTAAAGCCACATATTCAGTTCTTGAGAAATTTTCGTTAGAAAATTTACCATATAGCCCCGTATTCAGTTCAGGCGAAATTTTCGTAAGAAATTTAGTCATTTAATCAAACGGGAAATTTCGATACAGAGAGTTACCACATATCTCGGATTTACCTTCCAAATATTTCAGTAATAATTCAAATTTCAAATTTTACTTTATTTTACTAAAATAATCGAAATGACAAAATTCCGATCCCAAACAAATTTTACTGATTTTTACTATTTAAAAGTTACAGAATTCCGGTGCTTGTCAATGATATATTTACTATTACTACAAAAGCGCTTCTCACTCGGTCGAGAATAGCACTGTTATGTTCAGTTTCACGGATAGCCATTCTCCTTTTAAATGAAATTCAAATAAATTCTCGATGTTTGTCACTTAAATGTAATTTAGTATGACAATTTTCTGTGAGCTTTTAAATTGAACTTCTAAATGACGAGTGTGAAACTTGTCCTTGGAGGCCGTGATATTTTTTTAAGGAAAAGGAATGTCTGTTTCTGTGGTTTTAAAATGAAATTTTGTATATTTGAGATCTCTAATTTAACGAAAGATTCAATAAAGTTCGCCCATGATCACCATGTCCGGTTATCTTACAATTAGAGAATATAACTAAGGGCCACTTTCTTTATATCTGCTTATCTTTTATCGCAATGCGAAAGAAACAGTTAGCACAGTTTCATTTTCTCAATGCATACTTACGGCCTTTTTCATAAAACGTTAGAGAGAGAGCCAATTTGTCATACTAAATACTTCTTTCAAAACTGTCACAGCTTGTTTTATGATTAGCGTAGTTAAAATTTATTCGGCCGATAACGTTAACAGGAGGGTTTAACACCCTGGTTAACAAATTGTAAACCAATATACCACAAAATAAAAAATTGAGTTATTAAAAAAAAAAAACTAATGGTTTATCGAAACGATAAATACAACAGGTGGCATATGCTGACAACAGCTGTTTTGTTTTTATGTTGTTACGAGTAAGTGTTTGGTTTTCTAGAATTGGCGTCCAGGTCAGCAAGTAAATGTTCTGCGGCAATTGAGAAATTCTGCCCACGGGGTCTTTTTTATTAGGTCTGTCTGCGTACACATATTTTGCATCATTTTGTGCAAAATGTTGCAAAATCTTGCAAAATGTTGTCTGCGTACTCCAAATCTCTTGCAGCGAGAGAGCGAAAAAGAGAATTTTTTGACAGTTGGAAGTTAGGGAACTTGCAAAATGTTGCTGGAGAAATTTCTTCTTGCAAGATTTTGCAACTAGTTTGAACAGCTGTTTTTGTTACTGTTTGAATGAAATAATTTTTGTGAAATGAAAATAAAAATTTAAATTTAACAATGGCAGAGGTAAGTAGTTAGAATTGTGTTGATTTTTAACGTTTATAATAAATTATAATAAACAAAACATTTTACTTCATGCTAGAAACGTGCAAATATACAGTGCGACCGTGCGACACATATGCTAAAATTCTTTTGCTTTGTTATTTCAATTGTTTACACACCAATCAGCTGTTTTCTGGCAAGATATCACTGGATGCTGTCTGCGTACTTTTTGATATATTTTCAACCGAGAGAGTAAAATTGTTCTTACTCTCCCAAAAAAAAGTTACTGAGTATTTGCTACTGGAAAAGTACGCAGACAGACCTATTGTTTACTACCATAATTTGATAAATTACTCTTTGCCTAAAAACAATAAGGTAAACAGCTGATATATTACAGTTCTGACAACTATAGTCTACATTTCGTCAGAGTTGCCAGCGTAAAACATCTGACATACTGTTAAATTAACCGGAGTATAAGAAAAGGAAAATGCTTTAAGCGCGTCACAGACTTGTCCATCATGAGCTAACAAAGGTCTGAATAACTGAACAAAGGTCACCGAATAAATTTTGCAATCAAGTCAGTGGTGATGCGAACATGGATTGCATTATTGAGCCTGTTTTTTTATTCCCTGCTAAACTAATTTTTCGACGACTTTGTATGGGGAGCGGCTTAAAATCGCTTAGCTCCCCATACAAAGTGGTCGAAAAATAAGTTTAGCAGGGAATAAAAAAACAGGCTCATTGTTTCCCTTCGGGAGGGCTGCTAGAACGACAGTAAGCGTGTTTTTCCCCCCCGGCTAAACTAACTTTTCGACGACTTTATATGGGGAGCCCCTTAAAATCGCGAAGCTCCGCATACAAAGGGAATAAAATACACAAAAAAAAACAGGCCTAGTAATGGTGACCAGTAACTGAAGCTCATGTGTATGATGGACAAATGTGTGCTCCGCATTACAAGAAGTATATCGTTCCGATAAATAGAACTACCGAGCAAACACTTTAACCTGACATTTGAGAAAATGGCCCTAACAGTTATATTTGAGTTTTTTTTGTAATTTTAAAAGTTTAACTGTAGTTAACTCTAACCATGCATAGCGATAATTGCCCTTAGATATTTAACTTGATCTTTAGATATTTAACATTTGAATTATAAATTGTTCTTACAAAATTATTCCTCTTGCTAAGATTTGATCTTCAGAAATTGTGTTTTAGATTTGGATGAGTCTTCAATATGAGCCATATACAAGAATTATCTTTTGAACTATCTTATCTATCGGAGATAATTATTTGCCGGCCGATTACACAATGTCTAGATATCCTATAGTTAGAGTTAAAAAACAGTTTGTATGGAATTTAAATTCGTTAACTGGCAGCTCTAACTTTTATGGTGAAACTGAGCATGAAACAGTTTTCTAAATTTGAAAATGGTTAATAGTTGAAAAAGATTTTCTAAAAGATATCCTACAGATTTAAAGATTTAGCTGTCAGTTTGTATGGAATTTAAAAATTATAACTGACAGTTAGATCTCACCAGGCATTGTGATAACGACCCTAATTTATTTTCCTAACTTATGAATTTAGAAAAATGTTTTCTTTACCAAACTAATAAGCACTATTACTGCTGCTTTAGCGAACGTGGTTTCTGAAACTTTTTACTTTAGAAAAATGGCTCGATGTAGTTGATTTTCTACACCATTTCCAGTTTATGGCTAAGTTCTACGTTGGTTATGCTTCGATGTGTTTTTAAAATTATACCTTTCATTATTTTCCTTCTCTATTGGCACCTTCCCCACACCACGACTCATAATGTTAACTTGTTTGTACACCTCTTTATGGGACGTGTTGTAATAACCTCCACCCCACCCTGTCTTATTAACCACAGCAGGAACGTGAACCTTCAGGCACTTGGGAATTGTGTTCGTCTGGTCCGTCCTGTGAGTCCTCCACAATCAAACGTCTTTGGCCAAATTGTAGTTGAGCTGTTGCTCTTTGTCTTTGATTGTTCTGCTGGGCATGTTGTGCCATAAGTCTTGTCAATTCCGTAAACAAATCATCGATGTTATCATTTGTTTTTGCTGATGTCTCAAAATAATGCGCCCCCACACTCTCTGCATACGTGATAGCATCATCTTGTGGCACCGTACGCTGTTCTTCCAAATCGATTTTATTTCCCGCAATGGTCAAAATGATTTCTGAACCCAGCATACGTTTCAGTTCCTTCACCCAATTCTTTACCTTTTGGAAAGAGTCTTGATCGGTGATATCATAAACTAGGACAGCACCATGTGAGCCACGATAGTAGATCGGGCCGAGAGCATGAAATCGCTCTTGACCGGCTGTGTCCCAAATGTTCAGTTGTACTTTGTTGCCATTGTCAAGGTTGACTTTCTTTGTGAGGAATGAGGCCTGTAAAGTGCTGATGTGTTGCGGATTGAATTTATCTTCGACATAACGCAAAACAATCGATGTCTTGCCCACACACCCTTCGCCGAGCAGAACCACTTTGAAATTATATTGCGTCGGCTGTTGTTGATGATTGGACGTCATTGTTTTGGTTTTAAATGGATAGAGATAGAGGGTATTATTAATGGCTCCGTTTTACTGCCGTTTACATGGAAAAGTTTTATTCACTCAGTCACTGGATACAATGAAGCAATTTTGACTTTCCTTATTTGTCGTTTCCGATATTTATTTTCCTTTTTTTTTCGTTTTGTTAAGTTGTGAAAATTTTAATTAAATGCAAGCAGGCGAAAATGTCAACAACGAATGATGTCGAATTGCAGAGATACAAGAATACAGCAACAATTTGACAAGTTGCTAAAATTCTTAGTAGCGACACCTGGATGTCAAAGTGTTATTTTAGTAAACAATCATGTAGTTGCCAGACTGCTTTACAAATATATTTATGGAACCGTTAAGAACGCCTAATAATTTTTTTTTTAAATATTTACTTTTAATTTAATATTTACTAGATAATAAAATGTATAAAATTTAATATATTTTGTGCAGGGAATAACCCTTTTGCAGGTCCAATACTGCAAACAAATTGGTAAACATAAAGGGTCCGCCATCTAACGTTTTTTTTTCAACTAGTGCTTATTTCGTGAATGGTAACACTTAGCTCATGTCTGATTTGACAGATAATTAGTTTTATCCTTCCGCTGAACGAATATGGTTGTGTATACGCTTGAACAACGCTGGGAAATATTGCGACATTACTTTGAAAATTATGATCAATCATGAAAATCAAGCTACACTCGATGGTTTGCGCCCTGTTTTTGAAGAACGCATTATCAGCCGCAGAGCTGATGTCGTTTGGCCACCTCGGAGCTGCGATTTGACACCGTTGGACTATTATTTGTGGGGTGCCCTCAAAGATAAGTGTTACACCGACAAGCCATAGACAATTGACGCTTTAAAGGACAATATTCGTGAAGCCATTGGTGAAATGCAGCTGCACACAATCGATAATGTGCTCAAAAATTTGACCGATCGTGTAGGCTACTGCATGGCCAACCGAGGCAGCCATTTGAATGAAATTATTTGCCATTATTAAACGGAAGGATTGTACTTTCAAATAAAAAAAGAAATTTGAGAAAATGTTCAGTAGTTTTTTTTATAGCATTTTCAAAAAACAAAAGTTATTTGGCGGACCCGTTAGAAGAGAAATTTCAAGCAAAAATTTTATAAAAAATATATAATAAGCTTGTTTTTTTATTCCCTGCTAAACTGATTTTTCGACGACTTCGTATGGGGCACTAAGCGATATTAAGCGGCACTCCATACAAAGTCGTCGAAAAATTAGTTTAGCAGGGAATAAAAACACAAGCTTAATATTTTCGGAGGTATGAGTTCCAAAAGATCGGATGTAGAAGAGGAAATTATTGGCGTGTTTTTTATCTCCTGCTAAACTAATTTTTCGACCACTTTGTATGTATGAGGAGCCGCTTAAAATTGCTTATGATACGGCATTTATACCAACCAAGATTATCGCACTTTCGGGATTATCGAGGTTTTTTTCTTATGAAGTTTAACATTTATAATCCCGAAAAAGCGATAATCTTTGTACGTGTAACTGCAGTTTAATAACCATATAAAGTGGTCGAAGAATAAGTTTAGAATTATGTTAAGGAACCGTCTTAAACGATTGATCTTCCCCCGTTTTTGTGTACAAAACAAGTTCCCATAAACGAAAGAAAATAAATGAAAACCATTAAATATCGGATGATGAAATTTTGAAAAATTATCAATTATTTTTCCACCTATGAAATGATTTTTCTGAGACGACATCAAAAGATCAACGATACCATTTTTCGATAACTTGTTTCGTTTTAAGATAGCGGGTGTTGAATTTAAAAAAATTTCGATTTATTTATTTAAATCAAAAATGAACGAAACAAATTAAAAGTTATGTTTCGAAAACTTGCATTGTTACCGAGATTTTGAATGTTGAATTATTAAAAAAAGTACTTGAGGTGTCAGGGCGTCCGTTGAAAAATACAATAATTTAAATGGATCTTTAAGAAAAGATACTTCTTGTAAAATGATAAACTTTTTTTAAGAACAATTTTTTTTATAGAATTTGTTTAAAAGAAAATTATATTTTTAGATCCTTTTTGTAAGAATATGTATTATATTTACCCGAAAAGGTAATGTTTTTAAAGAGAGGTACTTCTTTTATTAAAAGCTAATGTTTTTTTAAGACAAGGTACTATTTTTAAGAAGATGTACTTTCTGTAAGAAAAACCCATAAGAGTATGAATTTTTGTTTACAAAGAAGTATTTTTTCTAAGAACAGGACTCTTTTTAGGAAAAGGTAATTTTTATTAAAAAAATTTACTTATTTTCAGAAGGATAAGAAGAAAAGAAAAGGTATTATTTTATTTTTAAGAAAAGGAATTTTTGTAAGAAAATGTATTTTTTTTAAGAGAAGGTAAATATTTTTTTTTCAAGAAGAGGGGTTTTTTAAGAAATGGGATTTTTTTTAAAATTGGTCCTTTTTTCAAGAATAAGTAAATTTTTAAGAGTATGTGCTTACATATCTCAAGAAAAGTTATTTTGTGTCATAAAAAATGTAGTCTTTAAAGAAAAGGTAGTTTTTTAAGAAAAGGCAATTTGTTGTAAGAAAATGTACTTTTTTAAGAAAAGGCAATTATTAAAAACAAGTAAAAGTGTTAAATTCGGCTGTGCCGAATCTTTGATACCCTCCACCTTAGTGTTAACCAGCAAAATATTAAATTTTAAAAAGGACCTTTTTTAAGAAAATTTACTTTTTTTAAAAAAAATAAAAATAAGTTACTTGTTCACAAATGCAATTACTTGTTCACAAATGCAGGATGCTCACAAATGCTCACAAATGAATTGCTCACAATGCTCAAATGCTCACATTGAAAATGTACTTAAGAAACTGTACTTTGAAATGTACTTTGAAATGTACTTTGAAACGTACTTAATGTACTTTGAAATGTACTTAAGAAATGTACTTAAGAAATGTACTTAATGAAATGTACTTAAGAAATGTACTTAATGTACTTTGAAATGTACTTTGAAATGTACTTAAGAAATGTACTTCTTTTAAGAAAATTTACTTTTTTAAAAAAAATAAAAATAAGTTACTTGTTCACAAGTAAAATAAAAAAGCATTTTTTTAAAAATAAAAAAGCATTTTTTGAAGAACTGTTAAAAAAAAACAAGCTGCAAAAACAAAAACAAGCTGGGACGAGAGTTGAACCAACAACCCTCAGACTCCAACGCGTAACCCTTTACCCATTAGGCCACGGCGACCTTATTAAATGTGACAAAATTCATATAAATGTATGAACACATGAAAGTACATCTCAACATTCTAAAGTACTTACCTATTACACAGTACGACAGTGGTGGGTACTCATGAGAAATCTTAACAGAATATGAAAATAGGCTTAAAATAAAGAAATACGTGTCTCGGCGTTTTGCTGTAGCACGTCAGAATTTTGAGAATATCGATTTTTAAGCATCGAAGGACCGTGGAGGTTAACTTTTTTTTTTTTTTTTTTTTTTTTTTATTAATACTATCATTGTACAAAGATTAAAATAAATATTTACATAGTTTGAGTTTTTACATTTAGTATTGCAGCAAATATATCGTTTTTAACAAAAATATTTACAATTAAAATTAATTCTGATATAAGGTAAAAAGATAGAGAAAAAACCTTTAATTTTTATGAGAAATTTTATACTAATTAATTATGATAACTTCGTTGCCGAAATTATAAAATGTAGTTAGTTACACAAATTTCTTATTATTTCGTAGTTTGAAGATCTACATCTATCTTCGAATCTGTGTTGTAGTTCAAGATAAACTGAAATAAGTGGTTTGTGGTTGTAATTTTCATGCAAGAGATCAGTACTGAATCGTCGATTTAAATTGTGAATTATTTTTAAGTTCTTGTTCTGTATAATTTGTAATTTTTTAAGGTTTGTTTTGGCACTTCTTGGAAACCAGACCTGGCAACCATATGTCATAATAGGGCGAATGCACATATTATAAATGAGGATTTTGTTTTTTAAATTCAATGTAGATTTTCTGCAAAGTAGTGGGTAAAGTGATCTTCCACATTTTAGTGCTTTGTCTCGTGTATTTGTGATGTGACTTGAGAAGTTCAATTTTTTATCGATTATAACACCAAGATATTTTATTGAATCTTGCAGAGGAAGAACTGAACCCTGTATTTCAAGAGTTCCCGTAGGTATACGTTTTGGTGATTTATTAAACGGGAATATAATCGATTGTGTTTTATTTTGGTTGATTTTTATCTTCCATTTTTCAAAGTACTTTTGTGATATTTGCAACGCTTTTTTCATCCTCTTTATAATAGCATTTGAGACCTTTCCGGTACTTATTATTGCTGAATCATCTGCATAGAAAGCGGCAGCTTGATTTGTTGGTATTTTAAAATCCGAGATGTATATTGAGTATAATATAGGTGATAGGACCGAACCTTGTGGAACACCGGCTGGTATATTTCTTAATGATGATTCTGCATCATCAATACAAACGCTGAAGTTGCGGCCGGATAAAAAACTTTTGACAATTTTTTGTAGATAGATCGGGAAATTAAAATTATTTAGTTTGAAGATGATGCCGTCATGCCATACCGAATCAAATGCCTTTTCAATATCCAGTAGAACCATCCCTGTACTTTTTCGGTTATTCTTATTCTCTGATATTATGTTAACAACTCTCTTTAGTTGGTGCACGGTGGAGTGTCCTTTCCTGAATCCAAATTGTTCTTTGTTTAAAATGCCGTTTTCCTCCGCAAATTCAGATATTCTTCGTAATATTATTTTTTCGAATATTTTCCCAATTATGCTTAGCATACTAATTGGCCTGTAGCTTGAAGGGGATTTGATATTCTTTCCACGTTTCAAAATTGGGATAACTTTAGCATTTTTGAATATACTGGGGAAGTAACCGTTGATTAAGCACCAATTAAAAACAATAGTCAGCGCGTTGAAAAATACATTAGACATTTGCTTTACCAACACTGGTTTTATACCATCTTTACCAGGTGATTTGTTGTTCTTCAGTTTCTTTGTGTAATATCTCACTTCTTCCAACGATGTAAGATCAGCTGTTTCGCACGTGTTAGTCTGAGAGTTTAACCAATTGACATAATTCGCCACATTCTGATCAACTGGAGAGCTAATTGTCTGTGTTGTGCAGTGAGAGTTTTCAAAGACGTCAGCTACTGTATTGGCTATATTCTCACTGTTTTGAGTATCAACACCATCAACAGTCATGACATTAACAGCTGACTTTTTACCTCTCATTGCTTTTGTCAATTTAAAGAATTTTTTGCTGCCGTGTGGAAGTTTTTCTAAAAACTTAGTCCAATTGGAATTAATATCTGCAAATATGTGAAAATCAATCAACCTGGTGAGCAGGTTTAAGGTGCATTTCAGAGACGGTTTTTGGGGTGGAGAAGCTCGTTGAAGTTTTCGGGTGTATCTATTCCTTTGGCCAATGAGATACAAGCTTAATTGGGAAAGCCTTCGCAGCCACGGTTGTCGTTCTCTTCTTGGAACTTTTCTATCTGCTTCTTGAAGGGTATTTGTAATTTTTAATAGAATTTCTTCAATATTTGAAGTAGTTATTCTTTTAGATTGCAGGTATCGGATTTGATCATCAACTAGTTGTCTGATTGAGGTCCAATTAGCATCGCCGTATGATGGTGCCGTAAATGTCTTATGGATGACGGAACCAAATATTTCGCAGGTGATTGGTACATGGTCTGAGCATAAAAGGCCCGGGTGTGTTTCAATAGCCGATATGTTAAGACTAGAGTTGGTCAAAAGAATATCTAAAACCGAGGGCTGAATTTGGCCCACGCCTTGTCCAAAACGGGTAAATGTAGACGGAGCATAAATATAATAGTTGTTTTGTAATTGATGGTTGTAGAGAGAATTACCAGCAGAATTGTTTTTATAGCAGTTCCAGCTAGTATGATGGGCATTCAAATCGCCAAAAATAAAGAATTCGTTTGCTGATGTGGTGATTTTATTGAGATCTTCGGTGAAATTTGCAGTATATTTAGGGTTATATGCAGAAATTAGTCTGATTTGTCTTCCATTTATTTCTACTGAAATTGCTACAGTCTCCATTGTTGGATGTAATACTATTATAAAAAGTTCTATAAAAACAGAATGGGTGAACCGATTTTAATGCTTGAGCCAGTTTTGAAAAGGGAATTAAATTTGGATTTTTATTTATTAAAAAAACTATTTTTCCTCCGCTAGATGGCGCTTTAATTTTCATGTAAAACTAATAAATAAATAACCAAAAATGTAATGTAATGTACATGTAATGTAAAAATACAAAAATTAATACGAAATCTTAACTATTATTTTGTGTTACAAATGTTGGTCGTTTATTTTTTCGTGTTTAAGCTTCAGGATTTGTATTTTTTTTAACTTGACATGAAAATTAAAGCGCCATATAGCACCATCTTTTTTAATAAAAAAAAATCCAAATTTAATTCCCATTTCAAAACTGGCTCAAGCATTAAAATCTGTTCACCCATTCTGTTTTTATAGAACTTTTTATAACAGTATTAAATTACAAGTGAACCTCCACGGTCCTTCGAAGCTTAAAAATCGATTTTCTCAAAATTCTGACGTGCTACAGCAAAACGCCGAGACACGTATTTCTTTATTTTAAGCCTATTTACATATTCTGTTAACATTTCTCATGTGTACTCAAAAAAATTAGATTTTGTCGTACTGTGTTATAAAGAACAACAAAGATTTTCAACATGGAGTAGTTTAGTATAAAACTACAAAAATTAATGTGAAAATTTTATGAGTTTTTTTACGTTTCCAATTATAAAATTTTTTCCAATGGACCAATTTCGCTGATTTTCAATACCAAACTGCTCAGGAATACGTGGAACATTCTGGCCAAAAACCAAACCGCGTTACCGCCGATTGAAGTCGTGAGAATGTTTTCAACAGACGGACAGACGGACATGGCTATATCGACTCCGGTTGTTATAAGGATCAAGAATATATTTACTTTATGGGGTCGCAAAGCCTTATTTCTATATGTTACAATCAGAATGACAAACTGATATATACTCTCTATCACTTACAGTGGAGGGTATAAAAATACTCTTTTTGAGAAAAGGCAATTTGTTGTAAGAAAATTTACTTTTTTAAAGCAAATGTATTTCTTTTAGATAAGGTATTTTTTTTTAATTACGTTGTTTAGGAGTATGAATAGGTATTTTTGTTTCAGAAAATGTACTTTTTTTTTAAAAGGCACTTATTTAAGAAAATGTTCTTATTTAAACTTCTTTCACTTTGGCTTTTCTAAATTTATATACAATACACTAGAGCCCCGACTTGCGTCGTTAATGGGGACCGGAGAAACGCGACGCAAACCGAATCATCTTTTTCTATATAAATGCACTGAAATTTAAGGTATTGGGGACAATATTCAAAACAAAGCAAAAAATTTTGTATTTTTGATAAAAAAAAACAAGTATGAATACATATTTATTTATTTAATTTACTTCAACAAATGTTTATAATTATTATAAAGAAACAACAAAACAATAAATTAAGAAAAAACAACAAAAATTAAATTCATTTACATATATATGTATATTCATAAACAGTAGATGCATTAAAAAATTTTAATTTATTTAATTATGATGATAAATCTTCAGATGATAAATCTAAATCAACAACACTTATATCCGTTTGATTGGATGGTCTTACTTGCTGTTTTTTTTTTAACAAAAATGTCTAAAGTTTGTTGAATTTTTAAAGATTTTTTTTGTTGATATATTTCTTTGTAACAACTAATGGCTCGATCAACGGATGCTGCTACGCCCGTGCTACGGTTTTCGTCAGGATCGTTTTCAGAAAATATATCCATTGCATGGGAAATTAATTGCATAGCTTTGGAAATATTGGCGATTGTTAATTTTTTTTCTTCTAATGTATCATCACTTATTATGGACATCTTCTTCTGAAACATGCTGAATATCAATGGCTAATAAATTTTCATTATCAAGCTCCATCAATGTGTTAGGCGGCATAAAAACAACATTTATATGCTCCGATAAGTCATCTGAAAAAGTTGGATGTCCTGGTGCGTTATCGACTAACAAAAGCATTTTGAACTCAATATGTTGAGAGGAACAATAGCGTTTAAACTCAGGAACGGCACAATTTTCTAACCAATCTTTAAACAGGGTTGCGGTCATCCAAGCCTTTTTATTAGAGCGCCAGTGTACCGGGAGGTCTCTTTTGATTATACTTTTCATTGCCCTTGGATATTCTGATTGGTATATCAAAAAAGGTTTAAATTTAAAATCTCCTTCTGCGTTTCCGCCCAAAAGAAGTGTTACCCTATCCCTCGCGGCTTTATATCCAGGGCATGCTTTCTCATTTTTTGACAAATAAGTTATTGATGGTAACCGTTTCCAAAAAAGACATGTTTCGTCGGTATTCAAAATCTGCTTAGCGGAATATCCTCCTTTTCCAATTATGGCTTTTAGCTCAAGCTTAAACTTTTCTGAAGCTACTGAATCTGCACTGGCTGACCCTACTTTTAATGCCACATTTTGTAAATTTGCCCGTGTTTTAAAGCGGTTAAACCAACCGTTGCTGGCTTCGAAATCATCAGAATTTCCGTTACTACTAGATGCACTATTTTTCTTAAGGTCGGAGTAAATAGAAAGAGCTTTCTTTTTTATTACGTCTTTGCTCAGTGGCATTCTTCGCTTATTTTGATCATGTAGCCAAATTGAAAGAAGGGACTCCATCTTAATCAATAAGGGATTCCTTGCTATAGTATCTTGTTTAGATTGGAGTGGTGTGACAATTTCAGCTAATTGATTTATTTTATCACTGTCTCTGTTGCAAATTGTTCTTACTGTGGTAGGTGCTAGTCCAAGAGTTCTTCATATACATATTAACAGCATTTTCTCCCGATTTTGATTCATTTTTTACGTCCTTAAGTTATTTTGGCGAATCACACACAAAATTCTTACCATAACCAGACAGTTGTTTTTAGCACCACTTATATAACAAAGAAAAGGGAATTCCCCTTATTTCACGCAATTTGAAAACTTCTTAACGTACAGGTGACGATCAGCGTTGCCAGAAGCTGTTAAAATGCTAAAAGACAGAAAATGCTAAAAATTTTAATCCACAATGCGGCAGTAAAAAATTTAACCGTTTTCAGCGACGCAAATCGAAATCAAAACGATGCAAATCGAACCGACGCAAATCGGGGTCAAAACGACACAACTCGGACCGACGCAATTTGAAATTGCAACGTCGAAAATCGAATTTTTCCAGTTTTTAAAAAGCGACGCAAATCGAAACGACGCAAGTCGGGTATATACTAAATATTGGTTCCCATTAAACAAGAAATTTCCCAAAATATTTTAGTCTAGACACAAACCAAAGCAAAAGTACCCAATATAGTTGATAATACTGGGTTGTAGCATAAAAGTGCTAAAAAAAAGGTGTTTAATTTTTTTCATTTAGTCCCCATCTTGCAACGTGCGATAAGGAACTTCGTTCCAAAAATATCGATGTTTTTTTTTTAATTTTTCCCTTCAGAAGTTAAAATTTTTATATGGAAAATTATTGGGCTGATCCTGATGGCTGGACACCAAAATGCGGCACCAAAATCTAGTAAAAAAAATTGTAATTGTTGTCAAGAATGCCGAATTTATGTTCCCGGGTTTTCGGGGACACTCACGTTTACAGCAGCCATGTTTCAGTGAGACCGACCGGTACGTCGACGTACAGGACTTACAGTCTATAATCGACCCAGTTTGTTAAGGGATTTTAATCATTCTTCGAATTGCAATGCCATGACCGAAAATTCCGTGAAGTTTGCGAGCGGTTTCACCTTAACTCTCCCCGTTTTTATACCCTCACCCATAGGTATGATGGTATATATCATTTAACATGGAAAAAAAATGTAAAGCATAGAAGAATACATATTAGATCCTTAGTATCTTGTGACGAAATTCGTTTTAGGACTTTTGAAGACGATTGAGCCATGTCCGTATGTATGTCTGGTCTGTCTGGCTGGTCAACACGATAACTGCTGCAAATCTTTACTGATCACAATGACATTTTGTCAGTGACTATTATTTGCCCCAACGTAGTTTGGGATTGAAAATAGGCATTTTGGCACATTCAGTACAAAATCATGCTTCTTCTAAACAATTGTTCTGGTAGATGTGATTAGCTTCAACTCACACATTAATAATCTGTAAATGTCTACTTAACTGGGGAAAATGGGATAGATTGCCACGCCCACTCTGGTACCTCCCATACAAAAGTTTGATGGTCGACCGGGTTGTCAATTCGATAAATCGCGTGAAACAATTCCGACTTTAATCAAATTAGATTTAGGCTTCACGTCATCAAACACCGATTAAGACAAGGGTGATTTTGCCACGCCCATTTCGATACCTCCCATACAAAACCGAACCAATCTTTATTAAATTTTGTACTCGATAAAATTTAGTCAAACACCACTCTTGACTTCTGCGACACGCCCAGCTACGTACCTTCTATTCACGGTAACAAAAAAATTCTATGCATCGGACAATGTCGCATCCGATTTCAATGATATTTTTGTATAATTTTCAGTCAAAGAAATAGTTTATCTGATGTAACAAAACCAGATTTGTTGTTTTTCATCCTAATTAATTAATTCATCAGTTTTAAGAAAACATTTGTAAATATTACAAATCTTTAATTCTTACTTTCAAAGAATTCTATTTGTCAATCTATGATTCAACAAAAACATTCATTGCTTTAATTAATTTTACGTATTGATTAACGAATTACAATTATAAATATTATTCAGAAATTTTGAAAATTCAAAGAATAACAAAAATTAAAATTAGTCATATTAAAGAAATATTTCTGGCTTTTAGCCAATTTTTTCTCAGTATTGAAGAAAAAAATTGGTAAATTGTTCAATTAGATCCTATAGAATTTATTCTTCAATTTAAAGAAATGAATATTTGAATTCCATAAATTTTATTCATAGAATTATAATTATTTGATTTTACCAATTCAGTTTTATCCGTGTACAAAAGTTGGACATATTTTCGGTTGGCCGACTCGACATCTCGAGTAAACCACAACCGATCTTAATACAATTTTGTACTGATCAATATTTCCAATATATAACAACTCCACCATGCACATTTTTGTACCTCCCATATACATATTGGGCGGACAATTGATTGGTAGTCACAAAAACTCCCCAAAAACAGTTGGGATCCTAACTAAGTTAGGTATTAAATAATATAATGAACCATATCTTTCTGCTATTGAATATGGTCACACTTGCCACGCCCATTCGTTCAACGTAAGGTTGAATATAGGCGCATTTTAACAGAACTCGGACGCAATGGATGACTTATGACCCGACTGAAATTTTTGTTTTGGTTGTAATGGGATTTCACAATGATAATGCGTTCTATTTTTGTGTAGCGCGCTCCATTTGTAATAATCGGAACAATAGTAGACGACAGCTGTCCAATTACTGGGCTGGACTTACACTTTATATACACAATCATAGATTATTGTTTTTCCCTAAAGTAACTTTTAATAAGAACTGTAGATTGTAGAGATGGGCGCGAGTCACGCGGTTGCAGTGAATGACGCATGAGAGTGAGTAGGATCAAAGTTTGATCAGCGTGAATGTGAGTACCGAAAGGAACTTCGTGCGGGAGCGTGCATAACTCCAATCTTTGCGTGAGTGAGTGGCGCGTGTGCTATTATCACGTGAGTCACGCAAATTTCCGAATGTTTGATTTAATATAATTTTGATTTTCTTACTACTTTGTTAATCACAGTATTTTTGAAAGACTTCTAATATCATTTCCCTCTTACAAAACTTCGCTAATCATCTGTATTCGAAGGGGTTCGGCTACAAGCGAAGGAGTATTTTCTATATCCGGAAGAATACTAGTGGAAATGAGATGCAGACGTCTTAGAGATAAAGGTGATAAAATGTTTCTCCTATTTCAAAAGGCCTAGTTTATTTACTAAATATATTAAAAACAAGCCGTCGTTGGTGCAATGGTTAGTGTGCGTGCCTCTTGTACATGAGATCCTGGGTTCAATCCCTGCTCAGACCACCTTAAATTAATTTCGGCGGCGATCACCTCACATAGTGACGGCGACAATATCAAGTATTTTGCCATGAAAAATCTTCTAAAAAAAAACCGTTCGGAACCGGTTTTAAACTGTAGGTCCCAATCAGTGAGTATAAAACTAGAAAGCGCATAGCCCACTGGTTGTGAGAAGCTCTCCCCAGTTCCTTCATGGGATGTAATGGGAAACCATTTTTTTTAAACCGAATTGACAATGAATTCGGTTGTACCTACAGAATTCATTTGAAATTGACACCAAATTCGGTCGTTGTAACCGACTTAAGGCAAAATTCGGTTATTGCGACCGCAATTCGGTTACAACAATCTATTACAACAACATATATATTTCAGACCTGACGTTTACAATTATAATAACAAATATTATACTATGAAACGTTAAAGAACGTATAACTTCAATTAAATTTTCTAATATTTTGGTTGGAACAACCAAATTTAAAATTAATTCGGATGTAACATCCAAAATTGGTACCAAATTCGGTTGGAGTAGCCGAATGTGGCATCAATTCTGTTGCAACAACCGAATTTGCCAACAATTCGGAACGAACTATCGAATTCGGTATCAATCTTGTCATAATAACCGAATTTAGCCTTAAGTCGGTTGCAACGACTGAATTCGGTTGCTATAACCGAATTTCTAATGAATTCTGTAGGTACAATCGAATTAATTATCAATTCGATTACCACAACATAATTCTATGTCTTTCAAACATGACGTTTAAAATTATAAAAATAAATATTATACTAAGAAAAGTTACAGAATATCAATATCAAGTTTTTTTTTGTGGGTATTAACAAAGGCTACCGCATATATAAAACGATTTAGGTAAATTAACAGATACTACACGTCAGATTTGGTGCGGTGGTCAATGATGCCCGGGACGGCATGTACGGTCGGAAGTGGCATGTATATCAAATGTGTTACCGTAAAGATTTCCCTATATAAATGACTTTTTATTGTCCTTTTGTAATTTTGTTTATAAGAATTCAGGAAAACAAATAAAATAAAACTTCATTTGTTACACTATCTAAATTCGGTTGTACCAACCTCTAATTCCGCTGTGACAACCTCTAATGAGGATGCGACAACATCTAGTGAGGTTGTGTCAACCGCCAACGAGGTTGTGTCAACCTCCAATGATTTTGTAACAACCTCTAATTTTAGTTACGGCTAATTCGGTTGTGTCAACTGAATTTTTCTGCGAATGTATATGTTCTTTACCCTTGTGACATCAGACAGTGCCGGCAGCACTTTCGAGGTGAATTATTATTATATAAGTATACTAGCTGACCCGGCAGACGTTGTCCTGCATAATATTTCAAGCGATTTGTATGGGAGGTACCACGCCCCTTTGCCCAATTGAACCGAATAGTAAATCTAAACCACCCAGGGCGCCACCCAAACGCATACAAAAAAATTTATTCAAATCGGTCCAGAAGTTTAGGAGGAGTTCAGTCACAAACACACGTGCAGTAGAATTATATATATAAAGATTACATAAATTGTTGCAATTGTTGTGAGCACAGTTACTATGGCGAGCATGGTTGTACAAGGTGGCGCAAAAGTAATCCTCCTATCAGAAAATGCTATAAATTTTGCGATTGGCCCCTAATGTCAGTTCTGTTTTGACATTTGTGTAGTAAACAATGTTACGCTACACTGCTCCAGAACGCGGAATATTGCTGACTATTTATTTGACCAATAATCGGTCGGTGACTTTGGCACAACGTGAATTTCGTCGCAGATTTACTGTCCGTCCAACGCCTACTGGTGAAACACTGCGACGTTTAGCCGCTCGCCTCGAAGAGACTGGCACAACACGAGATGCTGCCAGGCGTGGCAGACCCCGGAGTAGCCGTTCTGCAGAGAATATTGCTGCTGTAGCCGAGGATGTCATGGATGCGCCTTCGACATCGACCAGACGACGTGCCACGCAAATGGGTATCAGTCGACGGTCTTTACAGCAAATTTTGGTACAAGATTTGAAGATGTTTCCGTACAAAGTCCAGACGGTGCATCAGCTGTTAGCTGCAGACCGCCAATCGCGTCTAACATACGCTCAAGCCATCCTTAATCACCACCAAGAGGAAGATGATTTTTCATCAAAAATAATCATGAGTGATGAGGCCCATTTCCATCTTAGCGGGTACGTAAATAAGCAAAATTTACGCTTCTGGGGCACTGAAAATCCGCGTGTAACCCACGAAGAGCCATTACACCCGCTCAAAGTCACTGTGTGGTGTGCTGTTTTCGCTGGAGGAGTCATCGGACCTTTTTTCTTCGAAGACGTCGGGGGCAAAACGGTTACTGTGAATGGTGAGCGCTAAAGTTCTTTTTGCCGCAACTTGATGAATTGGGATTGGAAAACACGTGCCACAACCGATATGCTGAAGGATGCATTTCCCGGGCGCCTAATCTCCCGTTTTGGCGATGTGCACTGGCCAGCAAGATCGCCTGATTTGACCGCTCCAGACTTCTTTTTGTGGGGCTTTTTGAAGTCGCGGGTTTATGTCAACAAGCCTCAGACTCTTGCAGCTCTTAAAGACAATATCCGTCAAGAATGTGAGGACGTATCGCCGGAAGTTTTGGCCAAAGTGATGGAAAATGCCATAAAAAGGGCTCAAATGACAATCAACTGTGGCTGCGGCCATTTACATGACATCATATTCTCGACTTGATGTAAAAAAAATTAAAAGACCAAATAAAAATAATCCACAAGAAGAATCAAAGTTTTTCATTTTGTTTTTAAATTACAGCCAAAAAACATCGGTAGTTTACTTTTGCGCCACCTTGTATATATCAATAAGTTGTACACGCAAAGAAAAAACTCGTTCCTCCCAAACGATACCTCAGATAACTGAAGTTCGTTTGGGGACTGTAGTTGGGAGAAACGAACTTCTGTTAAGCCATACATGTCATTTCATTTGGGAGAACCGAAAAATGTTTGCAGCAAACGAGTTATGCAAAAATATAAGCTGATAAAAACGTTTGCGAGAAACGGAAAACCGTTCCACCAACTGTTCTTTCGGTTACAGCAACCGAGTTGTAGTTACTCTAAACTAAGAAAAAGTTGATTTTCGGTTTTACCCATAAAGTTTGTTTTGAAAAAAGTTGGAATTTTTGTCTATTTATTCACTGTCTACTTACACGTCTGTTTCGCCTTGCATTCAAATAACAACTAAAAGCGTAACAAACTACAATGCGTCAATTGTCCACCCAAGATATATTGACAAGGTAGAAACATTAGAGTGTATGTCAAACGAGTGGATAAGAATGAGAGAAATTTACGTTCTCCTCTCATTAGAAAAATGGCTAATTTCAGTTATCGCAAACGTTTTTTAAATTCGGGGCAAATGTAATTTTGTACGTGTTTGATGCAAACGAGAAATCGTTTGCAACAAGATGGTACACATTTGCGATATACGAGTTTATTTGGGAGAACTACATGAACGATTGCGATTAATAAATTAATACAAATCAATCAAAGTATTGTTGTGGCAACCGAGCAATAAACGTTTTTTATCTTTGCGTGTATATGATTCATTTTTATAAAGATTTATTTTTATAAATGAAACACACCAAAATTTGTCGAAATCATTTTTTTTTCTTCATCAGGTTTTTTAGTCTATGTCATTTATGAAGAAAACACAATATCCGTTAAAGACCCACACCGACTCCTCTCGCAAAACAGGATGGGCGTATCAACATTTCCCATGACTTTTTAGCATAGTTCGGGTCCTTTCACACAGCACCAGACTTGTCAAATCGCAAGATCTCGGCGGCCATTTGACCTCGTTGTTCGTGAGTTAGTGTGCCCTGGGAACTTCGTTCGCAATGGGATCATTGGTTCATGCGCTGTGTGGCAAGTGTCATCGTCCTGTTTAAACCCTTTATTGTCCAACTCCATGCCATCTAATTGATACCATGTCACTATAACGTTCACCGTAACAGCGTTAAAAAAATAAATGGTTTCCCGTTACATCCCATGAAGGGATTAGGGAGAGCTTCTCACAAACCAGTGAGCTATGCGTGTTCTAGTTTTACACTCACTGATTGGGACCTACAGTTTTACCTCGGTTCTGATCGGTATTTTGAGAAGCCTTTTCATGGCTAAGTACTCGATAGTGTCGCCGTCACTAAGCGAGGTGACCGCCGTCCAAAGAAATTTAAGGTGATCAGAGCAGGGATACACACTAAACATGTATCAAAGTAGTTTTCTATCAGTGTAGCTTAAAATATTGTTGTCATATCCGCAGCGCACACTGGGACAGATTTAAAAAATGACCGGACAAAATTAATAACGTCGTTGTTTTTGACTTTAGTCGTGTCAAACTCATTAGTCGGTAGGTTTTTGAGGGTGCTGAGCTCATTTCTGGCATTGCTTTTTCCATTGGTTGGAGGGGGATGTAGTTAAGTGGGGGGGGGGGGGGGTTAAATTTAAAAAAAACGTTATCGGTATCGTTTCATAGGTTTTTGTATGGCCCGATTTCATTTTTGGCAAACATTTTTCGATCAGGATTTCGATAACTAACCTAACGGAGGGAAGAGCATGTGTAATTTTACCTTTTCACATAAAATGTCGTTTCTTAACAAGAGTTAACGTTTTAAACTTATCTACCAAATTTATTAGGAATTATAAAATAAATAAAAAGTTTGAGAAGTTTGTTTCGTAACCATACAAGATTTATTTGGGACCACAAAAAAAAACTTCGTTTAAACAAAATGTATATCATTACGTTCGACATATTCATCATCGTCGTCCTCGGAACTTTCAAAATTTTAGTTTGAGTAATAAATTGCCAGACCTAAATTCCGACAGAGTAATAGTCGTGTTTTGGTTACCAGCAAGCGATTGTCGCTTGCTAAGTAGCAAAGAAAACGGCAATTTAGCGATTAGTCATTTTATTCAAAAATATGAATAAGGGTTGAAAACGGAAAAAGATGTCAAAAAATTTTTGTTTTAGAATTAGCGAAAATGATTCTCGTCGCTAAGTTCTCGCTAAGTCTTCGCTAAGTGCTTCATACAAAACAAGCGAATATATAAGCAAGCGGTGTAACCAAAACACGCTTAATGTATTTAACTTTACACTGAAAAAAATTTATTTTTACACAAGTATTTTATATTTAAATATTAAATCAAAAACTGGACCAAAGTTTAAAAAAAAAAAATTTCTTCAGCAAATGGTAGTAAAGGGTAACGAAATAAAATCACTGACTTCGGTTAGGGTCTGAAGTGTTCAGAAGTGAAAATCGCGCTCTGATCCCAGTTGATCATAATTTTTGTCGGTCCACAAAAGATTAAAAAATGTAATATTTTTAGTCAATTACTTTCATTGCAATTGAACTAGAAACCTTAAGTAAATTAAATTAACTTAATATACAATTTCGTAGCTCTCATAACAAAAAATAAATAAAAACAGTTTAAAACAACCAGAAACATAACCTTCATATAACACACATCTACTAAAAATAACCCAAAATTAGCCTGCATGCATGTATTGAAACAATACTCAACTTTGGGCCTCTTGGCTGATCAGCAACGTGTATGGAACCTTCAAAACAGTTAATTCTCGACCTCAGTGGTTAATTGGCAACTGCTTAAGTCACTTATTTTATCTGGATTACTGCTTCGATTTTTGGAATTTTGTCCGGTCATTTTTTAAATCTGTCCCAGTGTGCAGCGGTTGAAATTTGCGAGGCCTTCCACGAATAAGGCATGCGGAATCATTCTTTGGTAATGCCTACTTTAATAATGCCTGCGAAATGCATGATTTTATAAGGCTTCCACAGGCCTGTTAAAAGAATGCCAGAAGACGCTGTTGTTCATGAAACCCTGTCTTTCCACATGTTCGCAATTTGTCGTTGCAAAATGATAACATACGATAGCCCAGTAGATAAAGCGTCCGATTGTAAGTTCTAAGGTCATGTGTTCGATTCCTGTGGCTGCAGAATTTAAAAAAAATCATTTATAAGAATTACAATTGGTTAAAGTATAAATCTGAAATATGAAGCTAATTTCCATATATATTTTTTTATTTTTACGTAAGTCCTTCTAAATCTACTCTTTTTGCAGGCCTTCATAAGGCCTTCTAGTAGAGAGGGATGGAAGGCCTTGCCTCCCAATCTCACGCAATGTTAAAAAGAAAGGAGGAGGGAAGGTGTAGGAAGGCCTGTCGTATTTTAAAGAAGGCCTGTTCGGTTATGACTTCAGGCCTTCCAGGTCATGACTTCCGCCGCTGGGTCGTTAATTGAACCCGTGCACGCTCCTGACCTACGTTAAGTTTCCTATTAACCACTGTAATCCACATTATTCAGGAATTTTTTGCGGTTTTTAGATTCTAACGTATCGCCAAGACCACAGAAATACTGACTAATGAAATATTCTACATCGCTCATATATTGCATGTACTTAGGGTGTAATGAAAAAGTTTTTTGAGATAGAAGTCTCAAACAATGAGCATTGAAAACCTGATAAAGGAATGCACTTTTTTTTAAATCTCTCTGATTCACATTACTTAATTTTATTTTGCGGTTTTACAAGTCTTTACAAAAAACGTATCTCGAACAACGCAGAAATGTTGACTAAGGAAATATCACGCACCTATTACATCGACTTAGGGTGTAGCGAAAAATTTAGTGTATGAGAAAGGAGTATCAAAACGATGACCATTGAAAACCTGATTAAGGGAATGCCAAGGTATCAATTGAGCGCCGCTGGTGCAAAGGTTAGTGTGCGCGCCTCTTGTACATGAGATCCTGGGTTTGATCCCTGGTATGACCACCTTAATATTTCTTTCGGCGGCTATCGAGTATTTAGCGACACTATCGAGTATTTAGCCATGAACAAGCTTCTCAAAATACCGTTCGGAATCGGTGTAAAAACTGTAGGTCCTAATCAGTGAGTATAAAACTAGAATGCGCAAAGTTCACTGGTTGTGAAAAGCTCTCCCCAATTAATGAGAAAATCATTTATTTTTTTTTAAATGGCAAAGATTAAATAACAAGGTTATCGATAACCTGGCCGCGATAAACTGCGGTCAAAATGCAACATCAAAATAACACCGAAAAACCGGTTCCACTGGGTTTTACCAAAATGTAGAACCTAAAACCGGTTTCTTAAACAACTGATATTTCGAGCAAACCGAATACCAGGGTTAAAAAAAATTCCGGTATTTTGGCCACTCTAATCAGGGTTCCCCTATTGTAGATTTATGGACTATAATCTAGTCGCATATGTGCAGACTATGTTAGGGATATGAAGAGATCCAGAGGAGTGATCTCAGTGATCTCTCCTGTCCCAGGAGACTTCAATATAGATGAGGGTGTTGAGCAAACAAAGGACGATGACGTCGACTGAGCCACCCTACCCAAAGTGACGTTAGAAATGCAATTTCCCAGCTTAAGAACAACAAGGCCACAGGTGCTGAGCTGTTCAAGCCTAACGGCGATGATTTGGAAAGATGTATGCATCAACATATATCCAAAATCTGGGTAGACGAATGCATGCCCTACGATTGGAGCTTTAGCATACTGTGCCCTATTTTCAAAAAAAGGCGACTCGAGTATATGTGCCAACTATCGTGAAATAAGCCTTTTACTCATTGCATACAAGGCAATCTCGAGCGTAATACCCGAAAGACAAAAGCTATTTTTTGCACACCTGATCGGACATTGTCACTGTGGCTTTAGACCCGGAAAATCAACGACCGACCAGATATTCACATTATGACAAATCCTGGAGATAACACACGGAAAATAAATTGACACCTACCATTTCGTTGTAGATCATAAGACTCTCTTCGATAGCACGACACGGAGAAATCATTACGAAAATAGGTCGGAGCTTGGTATTCCTGCTGAACTAATATGCCTTTTTAGAATGAGACCAACTAATACAAAATCCCCTTTACAGATTAGTAAAGATCTCACCGAATCATTTTGTATGCCATTTAGTAGACCCCACGCAGGGTGACACCCTATCCTGCGATCTCTTCATCTCTTCAAATATATAAAATAAATAAATGGTTTCCCGTATCATCCCATGAAGGGGTTAGGGAGAACTTCTCACAAACCAGTGAGCTGCGCGCGTTCTAGTTTCACACTCACTGATTGGGACCTACAATTTTACACCGGCTCCGAAAGGTATTTTGCGAAGCTTTTTCTGGGCTAAGAACTCGATAGTGTCGCCGTCACTACGCGAGGTGACCGCCGCCGAAAGAAATTTGAAGGTGGTCAGAGCAGGGTTCGAACCCAATATCTCATGTACAAGAGCCGCGCACACTAACCATTGCACCACCGACGGCCTTGCTTTATGGCGAAGAAATCTGGGTTATATCGCATGGTAACGAAACGTCAGTGCGAGTTTTCGAGAGAAAATACTCCGAAAAATATGTGGTCCCATAATAGAGAAAGGGAAATATCGATGACGTATGAACCACAGGCTGTATAAAGTGCATCCTAACATCAAAGTAGTCCAGCCAATCAAAATAACGCAATTATGCTGGCTAAGTCATGTCAGTAGAATGGATCAAAACCAGTACACCAATTTCAGTCAGATGAACCAAATTTCAGTAAATCACCCATTGCGACCGAGTTATATTAAAAACAACACATATATTCGCCCTTACGTTGATCGAATGAGGTTGGAAAATGTGTCAATATTCAATTGCAGAGTGGCATTGCGATAAATATTATTCAATACCCAACTTAAATACGATCCTAAGTGATTATGGGGAGTTATCGTGACCTCCAGCCAATTGGTACAAAAATGGGAATGGCGAAGTTGTTAATTTGTTATTACGCAAAATATTGATAAGTACCAAATTTTGTTAAGATCGGCTGTGGTTTACGGGAGATACCGAGTCGACCAGCCGGAAAGCCGCACAACTTGTGTATAGGAGGTACGAAAATGGGCGTGGTACAGTATTTAATCTTTAATTTTTGCCCAGTACCGAATTTTATTAAGATTGGTTGTAGTTTAAGAGAGTTATCGTGTCGATCAACCGGTCATCCGCCCAACTTTTGTGTGCATTTGACAAAATTTTGTCTAGTATAAAATTTCATAAACATTGGTTCGGTTTTGCGGGAGTTATGTTGCCCAACAACCAGCTTGCAGCACAACTTATGTCGGTAGGGCGTGCCAAAACCACCCTTGTCTTGATCGGTGACTGGCGTTTGATGACATGAAGCCTAAGACCCAATTTCATTAAGGTCGGAAGTGTTTCATGCGACTTATCGCATTGACAACCTGGACGACCACCAAGCATTTGTATGGGAGGTACCAGAATGGAAGTGGCAACCTCGCCAATTTTCTCCAGTTAAGTAGATATTTATAGATTATTAACCAATGTTTTGAGTTGAAGCTAATCACAGAAAAAGGTTCTAGAAGAAACATGATTTCGTACTAAATATGTCGATTTGTGTGGGAGGTACCAGAAGGGGCGTGGTCAAATGCCCATTTTCAATTCCAACCTAAGTTTGGATAAATAATAGTCAATAACAAATATCATTGTGATCGGCAAAGCTTTACGGGAGTTATCTTTTTATAGTAGCAAAATGGGCGTGGCAAAATCACCCTTGTCTTAATAGGTGACTGGCGTTTGATGACATGACGCCTAAGACCCAATTTAATTAAGAAGTGTTTCACGCGACTTGTCTCATTGTAAACAAGGACGACCACCAAGCTTTTGTATGGGAGGTACCAGAATGGGCGTGGCAACCTCGCCAATTTACTCCAGTTAAGTCGATATTTACAGATTATTAACCAATGTTTTGAGTTGAAACTAATCACATCTACCAGAAAAAGGTTCTAGAAGAAACATGATTTCGTACTAAGTATATCAAGTTGTGTCGGGGGTACCAGAAGGGACCCAATAATAGTCACTGACAAAATTTAAAGTTTTACGGCAGTAATCGTGTTGACCAGCCAGCCAACCAGCCAGACAATCGCTCAATCACCTTAAAAAGTTCCAAAACGAATTTCGTCCAAAGATACTGAGGGTCTAATATGGCTCCTTTCTCGGGGATCACACACGGCAATTTTGCAAGTCTTGAGATTATAGGAGAGAGAGGGGAAGGGAACGGAGGCTCTTCTCCTCTCTCTCTCTCCTATAAACTCCAGGCTTGCGCAAGTAAAATTGCCGTGTGTGATCCCCGAGTTTCATGCGTTACATTGTTTTGCGTATTAAATGATATTTACCCCCAACCCTATGGGTGAGCGTATAATGAACCGGCACAGAAGGTGTTCGAAAACGTACTCGACGAACATGGAAAAATAGGACGACCAAGACTTCTCTGGAGAGACCAGGTCCACGAATGCCAGCGAGAACTTGGTATTACCAACTGGAAGCTAAAGATTGACGCGGTTGGAGAAATATTTTATATTCATTTTGTAAGGCCGCTAAACCCTCTGGGTTGTTTGAGTTCAAGATTTATTGAGAGGCGCTTTTTCCACTAGGGTATTTGTCTGTCAAACTTACGTAATATTTCTGTGCAGTATTGTGTAACATTTTGCCATGGAAAGAGGTAGGCCGCCACAGCGTCTACAACATATTCAGTTTGGAACAGATCCGCTGTTTTTTAATTAAATTGGATTCAGCAATGATGCAAATTTCTGGGCTTAATGGCTGCGTCAATAAGCAGAATTGAACAACCCCAAGATGTTTATCGTTTCGCAGAACAACCTAAATTACAAACATAAATGTCACTAGCGTGCAATGTGTAATAATTTTTATTAAGTGCATTTCTACGATAATACATAAAACAAAAGTTCACATATTCAATAAAACGCCAGCCCCCCCCCACCACCACCAGTAGGAACGCTACGTTCATACAACATTAAATGCTTCAGTAGCTCTCCCAGTTACATAGTGGCATTACATTACTTTACATTTATATTTATAAATTACCCTTGATGATGCCCTAGGGTAATAGCTTTTTTTTTTTTGTAATATGGTAGTGGGTACAATAATTTCAAAAATATTATAAATTTGCCACCCGAATAGTAAAAATTACTATAATTAGTATTCACAAACAAATGGATTTACTGTAGCGATTAAGGTAAGTTGTAGTAGTAAGTGCAACATACATAGTTTAATTGGAGTGTCCAAAACCAAAACCGAAAAACCGATGGAAATGGACTTCTTGCTCTTTATAGCGTGTCGGCCTTTGATAAATTTCATTGTCGAATAAACAGAAAACCGGTTATTCTATGCTGCTTAAACAGGGGTTACTCCTTAAAAAATATTAAATATAATTTTAAAAAAAAATTAATTTTAAAATTTTAATGAAAATATTGAATTGCATGGCACATGATTTTAATTTTCGAATCTGAATAAGTTTTTATATACATAATATGTATATAATATGTATGTATGTATGTGTTAAATATTTTTTTATGATCTACACTGATAAAATTCATAGTGGCATAGTTGACAAATACATAGTTAATTTCTAAAAAAATTAACTATAATAATCAATTGAAACTACTGCCTTAGATGTTACAAAATCATTGTTAGTTGACCTAGTAATGACAATTACTATTTACTTTGAATTACCAATATATATGTAAGTATAAAAACACAATTTCCTTAATAATTTAAATAAAAAGAATTAAATGTCTAAAAATGGAAATATATTGAAAAAAGAAAGGAGGTAAACCGTCGCTTTCGGCTTAAGAAACGGCAGTGGAGAAAGCGCGAGGAAGAACGAAGCCCAAAAATTCTACCAAAAAGTCAAAAACGGGACTAATGAGCATGGTTCAGGGCCCGCCTTTTGAAAATACAATGACGGGCATCTTATCGCATTATCGCAGATGTGCAGAGCATATTGGGAATATGGAGAGATCATTTCTCCGCGCTACAGGTACCTGAGATATCCAATGACGATGGGACAATCGATCACAATTTGGGCGACGACGTCGATTGACCCCCTCCTAACCAAGACGAGGTCAGAACAGCTATTGCCCAGCTTAAGAACAACAATGCTGCAGGAGCTGATGCATTACCGGCGGAGCTGTTTACGGCTAGCGGCGATGACCTGATAATGTGCATGCATCAGCTCATTAGCAAAATTTGGTTGGAATGCATGCCCGGCGAATGGAGTCTCAGAGTACGATGCTTCATATTTAAAAAAGGTGACCCAGTCTCTGTGCCAACTACCGTGGAATAAGCCTTTTATCCATAACATATACGATTCTATCAAGTACAATGTGCGAAAGATTAAAGCCAATTATCGCTGATCTGGTTGGACCATACCAGTGTGGCTTTAGGTCTGGAAGATCGACAACTGACTAGATTTTCACGCTACGCCAAATACTGGAGAAGACCCATGAACAAAAAAAAATATGAAGCCTGTGTTAGATAACACGGGCGCATAGGTCAGACGTAGAATACGTTAGTCATTTTGCAATTAAAATATATGAATTAAATATAATTTTTGATAAATGATTTAAATCTATCAAATTTATCTTTAATTTTTATGTTAAAAATTTAGGATAGTTTTTAACAAAATTTGGGTACACTTTATATCAATTCGATGCACTTTTAAAACAAGTGTAAATACTGCATGTGGCAACACTGGTTCTGTAATGTTCACATAAAACATGCATTGTCATTATACTTCTTCTCTTTCTCACACTGGTTCTGTGATGAACACACAGATAATCGTACTGCTCTTACACATGATGTTATAGTACATAAAATACAAAGCATATGAAAATAAATACAAAATTTGAAGGAGTTAAATTTTGATTTACTTATAGAATCAAAAAAATTATATGTAGCAATATGATTATTTAAATACAAATCAAAAGAAGACATATTAAATATGTTACGACCATACTTGAATTTTCTTCAATGCATGCATAAAGTATTAAAAACTTATAATGAAAGTGACAAACATTTTCTCAAAATTTTGTGCTCCAGATCAACACCCCTACCTTACCGTATAACGTATTCTACGTTAAAATCGACTCCTATCATCTAGATGCCGGTCTCCGATAGCCCTATACGGGAGAAACTCTACGAAGCAATGTCTGAGCATGGTATTCCTGACCTTGACGAACACCAAATCCGCAGTGGAAGTTGGTATGGATCTTACTGACTATTTCGAAAATAAGCGAGGTGACACCTTATCGTGCGATCTCTTTAACATCTTAATGGAGATCATTATGAGAAAAGCTGCAGGCAACATAAATAAAACCATCATCAGCGAAAGTCACATGCGGTGTTTTCGAGAATTGAGAAGGAGTCAGCAAAATTGGGTCTGACAGTAAATAAGGACAAGACAAAATTAATGGTTTAAACAAGCGGGACTTCGACGTGATTAGACCAAAGCGTGAACGTTGATAGCCGTTATCATTTCGAGGTGGTGGACGAATTTATATACCTCGCATCTGCCGTAAACAAAAACAACAACGTCAGACTTGTCAGAAAGAGCTCCGATAATGTCGAAAGTTGCAATGCAATATTTTGGAATGGTTAGGATTTATTGAAGTTAAATTAAAAAAAAAACTAACCCGTAAAAAACATAGTTTTTGGCTACAAATTCTTTATATATGACCACGCCCCTTTGTCTAATCCCGCTCATATTTTGATAGTTCATTTTTGTCATCGCCATTAGTTTGCCTGCGAAGTTTCAGCTCGATTGGGTCACGGGAAACGGGTTAAAAATTAATCCAAAGTTTTTTTCGGCATGCATGCATGCATGTGAAGTTAATATAAAGAATTTAATAAAGTCCAGACCCTCAGCCGAAATCTGTTTTGGGCTTTAAAGAAAAATTGTGATGATCAGGATAAAAACCAATTTCTGATATCACGTCCATGTACTTTCATAATTTTTTGGTTTTGTTGAGAGCCTAAATCTACTGTCGCACAGATACATCGATTGAAACCCCATTTCTGGTTTTTGAAGTTTCATCACATTTTCATTTGAAATCATTGACAAATAAATAGTTTTTGAATATTTGTTCAATGCATGAAATATAGTTGTCTCTGGGAAATAGTAGAATTATGGCACTATAGATTATTATTCAAACTCTTAAATACTTCGTAATCCTCAAATTTGTATGAAAAATGTTTGACATTTGGTGAAACCAAAAGTTTTACGATGGATTTAGGTGTTTGATTGAAAACCCATACGATATTACTAGAGAATTAAAAAAGCGTCTTAAAAATTGGTAAAATGTGGCCGTCGGTGGTGCAATGGTTACTGTGCGCGGCTCTTGTACATGAGAACGTAGGTTCGATCCCTGCTCTGACCACCTTACATTTCTTTCGACGACGGTCACCTCGCTTAGTGGTGGCGACACTATCGAGTACTTAGCCATGAAAAAGCTTCTCAAAATACCGTTCGGAACCGGTGTAAAGCTGTAGGTCCCAATCAATCAGTGAGGGTAAAACTGGAAAGCGCACATCTCACTGATTGTGAGAAGCTCTCCCCAATCCCTTCATGGGACGTTATGGGACACCATGTTTATGTTGTTTATAAGATTGTACTTTTAAAATCTAGTGCCATTTTTTCTGTGCAACTGGCAACTCTGAAATTTGGTAGCTGTCACATATGTTTATTCCTATTATTAAAAATGGAGCGCTTTACGAAAGAACAACGCATTATAATTGTGAAAATTTATTACAAAAATTTGGAAAGTTAGTTTTCTGTCTAGAAATGGACCTAATGTGTCAACCATTCGAAGATTGGTAAACAATTTTGAAGACACTGGGTCGGTTATGGACAGTAAGACTTCTGTGCGTCAACGTACCGGTCGGTCTCTTGAAAACATTGGTGCTGTAAACGAAAGTGTCGCCGAAAACCCGAAAACGCCAATTCGGCATCGTTCTCAACAACTTCCAATTTCACGAAGCACTACGCAGCGAATTTTTTACAAAAGACCTCCACCTTCTTGCGTACAAAATTCAGCTTACTCAGGAGCTCAAACCAACAGACCAAGGAAAGCGCTGGCAATTCGTTCAATGGGTAATGGAGCAAAGTGAAGTCAATGCCAATTTTTCTCCGCGAACACACAAACTTGTCGAATTTGGGGCACAGAAAATACTCATGCTATCCATGAGAAACAAATGTACCCACAACGAGCACAACTGGTGCGGATTTTGGTCTGGCGACGTGATTGGGCCTTGCTTTTTAGAAGATGAGTCCGAAATTGTGAACAGCATTCGTTACAGAAACATTATCACGGATTTCTTGTGGCCTCAGCTGGACAGCATGGATCTGGACGATATGTGATTTCAGGAAGACGGCGCCACCTGCCACACTGCGCATGAAACAATCGATTTATTGCAGCAACGATTTCCAGAACAAATTATATCAAGAAATTCTGATGTCAACTGGCCACCAAGATCATGAGATTTCTCTCTATGGTTTTTTTTTTAAATCTCGAGTTTATGAAAATAAACCGGCAACAATTCCTGAGCTCAAATCCGATATCCAACGCGTCATTGGTGAGATACAGCCACATCTCTGTGAAACAGTCATGGAAAATGTCATGAAAAGAGTAATGACCTGTCATCAGAACCGTGGGGGCTTACATCCAGAAAAAGTCACTGTTTGGTGCGCTCTTTGGTCCGAAGGTGTGATTGGACCTTACTTCTTCGAAAACGACGATAGAACGACTGTCACCGTCAATTCGGACCATATGATAACCGACTTTTTTTGCCTGCTATTGAAGAATACGACTTGGAGAATTTGTGGTTTCAACAAGACGGTGCCACATGCCACACAACTCGAGCGAATATGGCTTTATTGCAAGAGACATTTCCTGGCCGCGTAATTTCTCGTCGTGGCGACATCAACTGGCCACCAAGATCATGCGATTTGACACCATTATACTTTTTTTGGCTACGCGAAAGACCGTGTTTATGCAGATAAACTTTTAAGTCTTGAGCACTTAAGAACCAACATACGTCAAGTTATGGCTGAGATACCGCCCAATATGTGTCAAAAAGTGGTCGAAAATTACGTCAAAAGAATCAATGCTTGCAACACTTCGCGTGGTGGTCATTTACATGATGTAGTGTTTCACACATAATGTCAACGTTCAAACTTTATAATAAAAAATAAATATCATGAAAAAAAATATTTTATATGTCTTTTATTTACGTTTAATTTTGAAACCGCAAAATGGATATATTTGCGACAAACTAGAAGCACACGTTATATTTTCATCCAAACAACAAAAAATACAGACTTTTCAGAGCTAAATTAGTTTAATATATTAATAAACAGTTTTTCAATCTAATGAAATTTTCATATATAAAAATCTCTTTGAAATATGAATATAATTCTCAAATTTGTATGAGTTGAATGTGAATTTGAAAACTTTATATGAAAATCGTATTGAAAATTGGAATGAGTTAAAATTTAATTAAAAACTTAAATATACACGCGGAAAAATAAATTGTTGTGTATGTCTACACTTAGTTATAAGTATACTATCTTAACAAACCTGTTATACAGTGGTGTGCGATGAAATAGAGTCACAAACTCTGTCAAAACTTTTATTCTCTGCAAATCAGTGGTCCAAGATGTTTCATGTCAAGAAATTCTGAACCTGGTTTACCGGTCCTCTGCTGAATATAATGCCGTCATTTTTAATAAATTTTGTACACTACTGTTCGCCAGGTCCGTGTCAGTATTTTAAAGGCTATGTAATGACGTGTGCTATAAAATAGAGTCAATTACAAAAAATTAAAAAAAAAATATTTTTTTGAAATGGTTAATGGTAGTTTGGATTTGAATTTGAAAACAAAGTTTAGCTTCTAAATATGATTAATGTTTATTAGTAGCATTAATAAATTGTCATTATTGACGTTCCAAAATGGGCCGATGTAAATATTGCAATCATGAGCGCCAAGAAAGAATAAAAGAGACGATAAAAGAATTAGAAGCTACATACAAATTACTGACATAATTGGATGCTCAAAGAAAATGTTGGAGACCGGAATAAAATACAACCCCAATCCAGGAAACAGATGGTAAAACCCTGAAAATTACGGAACATTTGGAACCAAAAATATTGCGCCACGTAGAGTTCGACTTTTGTTATCTCTTCCGCCCTTAAAATGCAATACGATCGGGATGTTGACACCTCTACATTAAGAAAAATGCTAACTAAAACTAATTTAAAGGCAAAAAGTGTCCGAAAAGTTCCATTACTATCCAAACGGAACGTTCAAAAAATGTTGCATTTTGCCAAGGAGCATGTGAAATAGTCCGTACGCAAATGGCGAAATATTTTGAGGACAGTTGAAACTAAAGTGAGATTGGGTAATTATGATAAGAGTAATCTTCCTGTACGAAGACCTTCCAACACCGAATTCAGGCCCCAGAACACAATCCAAACAGTTAAACGTGGTAGCGGAAACATAATGGTACGGGGTTGTTACTCTTACATTGGGACAGAACCTTTATTCCAAATTGAACAGACAATGGACGCTGCGTAATATACCACTGTATTAAAAAAACATCATGATGCCTTGTGCTAAATGGGAAATGCCGCTTCGATGGGTGTTCCAACATAATATCGACCCCAAACACACATCGAAGCGAGCAAGAGCTTCGTTTGAAAATAATAGTGTCATATAATATTGTCATAGTTTTAAGACGGTCCATGCAGTCGCCGGGCTTAAATCCTATTCAGAATTTGTGGCGGGACATTAAAGTGTCTATCAAAGGAATAAACCAATTTAATAAAGATGAGCTTATGACACTGGTACAATCGGCGTGGAAAACATGACTTGTGGAGACTTGATGATTCAATGTCAAGGCGTTGCTTAGCTGTGATAAAAAATAATAGTTATTTCATACAGTACTGAGATAATATAAAGGTTTAATGAAACATACATTTTATTTGACACAGCTATTTATTCAAGTTCCGATGATGAATCGTGATGACTATTTTAATTCACAGACAAAACGGTGCATTTTGAAATATTTTGATTTATACCTAATGATTTAATTTTAAATTACGACATTAATGTTCTAAAATGTTATATCTAGTTCTTAATTGAACAATTAAAAATAAAAGTTATAAACAAAATTTAATTTTTCTACATTTGTTTTTGTTTTGAAAATTTTGATTAGTGTTGACTCTATTTCATCGCACACCACTGTATATATACATACATAAGTATATGCATGTTCTAAATATGGTTCCTATTACAATATAATTAGTATTATTATGCATATGTTTGCAGGCAAATATTGTAATGTATGTGCATATTTCATTGTTTCCCGCTCAAAATTAGTATACAATATGAGGTTTTAATTTTAGTATAAGTATAACTGGGGATCTCCAGTTAATCATATGTTTGTGCACTGTCAACCCTGTTGTTTCTTTCACATACATACTACAACCTGCATACAAATTTATTGCGCCCATTTTGCCATTGTCTTCCGATAGTTCCGCGTGCGTGTTTAACAAATTCTGTCGTTAAATCATTTCGTTTTTCCGTTTGTGAGTTTAAAAATGAACATGAAAAAAATATATGATTCAGTCCATTTGCCCAAAATTTACCTATACCTTGGAAAAGATACTGTAATAGTTTTCCCGATGAAGTGTTTTTTTCGCAAGAACGTGTTTTGAGTGCCCACAATAGTAAACGAGCGATGTTCGGTGTGGATAACATGATCCAGGTTCAGTTCATTGTTACACGGGCAGCCTGTCAGGCAATACAACTTTAGACATTCAGAAGTCCATGGTTGTGTCGACTGCTTTGCAGGAAAATATTTTCGAATTACCACCAATCCAAGGAAAGTGCAACCAATAACATAGACGTACCCCTACATACAATTAGAAGATATATCTCCATAGCGATATTGTGGAGATATCACATTTTTATGGTAATAAAAAATATAAACCAAGCAGTATTTTTATGTATCTTTCTTTAGCCATGCTCGAGATATTTCAGCCATACCCAGGCAAAAAAAAATAATAAAATGTTTTGAACATGAAAAATGTTTTTTTTGTCATATTTTGACTAAATGAGGACTACAATAGGTTAGGTTAGTTAGAAGTGGCTGTTACTATTGACACACTTAGTCCATTGAGGACCGTTGTGATACCACAGGACATCATATTCCGTCCCCATCGTTGAGTCTGTAAATTGACTTTGTATGGTTATTATGGCCGTTTAAGCCATTGGATACATCATCCTGATATTCCAGGATGTGGCCAAAGAAGAGATGTACATTGGTCCCTGGCGAACCAATTAGTACTTTGCAGAAATTTTCTAAGATTGTCATAAGAATGTCGGTTAGGTCCAACATGAAGAAACATCCTAGATATATTCTCCTTCTTATACAAAAGACCCGGCATTGTTTGACACTTTCAAGCTCCTCTTTATCCCCACAACTTCAAGTTTAGGCACGTGTCTTGCATTGATACATCTTGACTAGGAATGGATACCAGGTTTAACATACGAGTTGGGTCATAACTTGGCCATAAAGCTTCGGCTTTAAGCATAAACCTGCTTGCAGAAAGGGGCATACCCACTAGCTCCATCCCAGTTGGAAATTTTGTCTTGAAGACATTGTCAGTAGTATTTCCTTAGGACTATGTCAGTAGGTGATGACAATTTATATAAGACATCTTCTTGACATGTCAGTAGTTTTGACTTAGGTGACATAAATTGTGAAGGGGCTGACAATATATGTAAATTTTTCAAAAACTTCAAACCGATTTTTTTTTATTTATTTGCAGTTATGAAATATGTATATGCCATACGTTTTCAGAATTTATATCAAAATATTTGAAATTTGTATGTCTCACTTTTTGTCATCTTGTCTTTCAGATTTAATATCGTGCAACAGATTTAATATCGTGCAACAGAACAGATGCATACATAAGTACATATACATAAATTCCAATAAATAAGTACCTACAAGATGACCCGAAACACCATATTTAATGACGTCTTAAGTAACTGACCCACTGATGAATGGTTACTCAAGACGTCTTGTGCACATGTCAAACTGTGGAAAATTCTTGCTGACTTTTGAACAAATGTATGAAAATGTCAGGAGGTGTCATGACGTTTATTGTATGGGAGCGGGACGGAAAGTCAGTTAGTTCTTTGTCATTGATTATGTCTATAGGAAATTTCCAACTGGTATATACAGCGGAACAGGTAATATAGTTCCTAATCCTGCTAGCTCATCTGCACTGTGGTTCCCTGGAATGTTCCGGTGCCGGAACCCATAGTAGCTGTACCGTTTAGCCATTTCTCATTTAGAGATGCGCGGAAGTATGGGAACTACAATGCTAGGCAAATTAATAAAATTGGATCCCTTCAAATGGACGACAACACACAGAAAAAACGCTTGCAGTAACAATGTATATGTTTGCAGGCATTGTTTTGATCTGAATTAAAGATCTGCTGCATTTTTGATTCTTTGTTGTCTGCCATGTTTTCGTTTTTTTTCAGCAGTTTTTAACAAACAATGACACGTTTGGGTCACAAAACCAAACATTATAACCTATTAATCATTGTGTCCCCAACATGTAATATTGAATACCAAACACAATGTGTTTGGACACAAGTAGACAAAATTTGCGACAAGCTGCTAACACGTTATATTTGAATCCAAACAACAAACAAATACAGGAACCTATAGTATAATAAAATTATATATTATTTAAAATGAAAATATTCGAACGTTAGGTCAATATTTGAAATTATTTTATTTTCAATATTTCGCTACCCATTGGGTAGCATCGTTAAGAAAATAAACAATTGCAAATTAAAACAATTAAATAAAACTAAAATTAAATTAAATTAATTTGTAATTGTTGTTTACTTTACTGCCGATGCTACCCAATGGGTAGCGAAATATTGAAAATAAAACAATTTCAAATATTGGCCTAACGCTCGAATATTTTCACTTTAAATAAAATACAGTAAAATTATATAGCAAAATTAATCAACAGAATTTGTTTTTATTCCACATCTCACTATTCCATATTCCCAGAAAGCCCAGAAGAGGAAATCCGCAAGCTATGGCATAGGTCATTACCAAAGGGGGAAAAAAATTAAAAATTAAAAAAAAAATTTTATATTTTGTTGTTTTAATTTGTTATTATCAGTTTTCATAGTTTCTCAGAATACATTGTAATTTTACTTGTAATATTATTTCATACAATACTCCAAATTCGAAAATTATTGGCTTATTTTTATCTTCAGGGATTTTATCTGGCGATATTTTCTTTCTATCTTCCATATGATATCTCTAAATTATTATCGTAGTAATTATCTGTCAATATTGCTATATTATATTCTAAAAGTACTACCTTCCTATTCCTTGGAAGTATTTCTTTCGGGTAACAGTTTCTCTCGACGAAGGAAACTTCCGCAATACGAAAATCATTATTGGCTCAATACAATTTGTCTTCCAGGCGTTATGATGGCGATACCGCCTCAATATTGCTTTGGTTACTGGAGCAGAATGTTTTTGAGCTTTCAATCTGCAGTCCCTAAAATTTTACGAGTTCATGTGATAATTTATACCTACATGTTTTAAATAAACAAAAAAAAAATATAAACTAAAATTGGTATAAAAAAAACCGTTTCCCAGTACATCCCATGAAGGCATTGGGGAGAGCTTCTCACTACCAGTGACCTGTGCGCTTTCTAATTTTTCATTGATTGATTGTGATCTACAGTTTTACACCAGTTCCGAACTGTATTTTCAGAAGCCTTTTCATGGCTAAGTACCCGATAGTGTCGCCATCACTAAGCGAGGTGACCGTCGTCGAAGGAAATGTAGTGTGGTCAGATCAGGGATCGAACCCACGATCTCATGCACAGGAGCCACGCACACTAGCCATTGCACAACTGACTGCCATTTAACTGCCAAATTGGTATAACTTAACTAAATATATTGTAATTTGCATCAAATGTAACACGTTTATATTTCAATTCGTGTCGAACATAGTATGTTTGAATTTTCCAATCGTAAAATGTTTGAACAATTTCTCCAAATATACACATATGTAATACCAGCAAAAATATGTTTGGGACAAACCTATATATTTTTAAATTTAAGCACAACTAGGAATATGAGTCGGTCGCTAAACAAATTTATTGTACTTATAAGTGGTACAAGTGTATTTTTCAAATAATCGGTAAACCGGTTTTGTCGGTTTTTTCCAAAATTACAAATCATATACTTGTTTTGTAAAATATTGATTTTTCGAGCAATGTGAAAACCTGTCTTTTTGAAAAATCCTTAAAACCGGGTTTGAAAACATGAACACTCTAATACTAACACAATTGCATTTGTTATTAATTTTTACTTGTACTCATTCGCAGTCGATGACTCTAAGTTTGAAATGCTTTTTGTTAGCTAGAATCACCCGCTACACAAGTTCTCGCTTAGATTATCGCAATTAGCTGTTGCTGCTGAGACAATATTGTAGATTTCTTCAGAGAGCTGTGACTAGTTTGAATTAACTGCATTCACACAATTGTTTAGCAATTTGTTGATGTAACCAACCCACTGATGTTCTGATTCAGTTTCTATTAAAGCGTCACTGTATTAAGTAACATTTGTTGTGATCAGTGGCAAACGGACTAACTATTTATTGTTAAAATACGAACCGTTTATAAAATATGACTTCATGAAGTTTTCAAACTATGCTTAATCAGCAAATATCGTAAAATACGACAACGAATTTGTTTATTCACATTTTATTCTCAAGTCGGAGATATACAATTTTATACACCAAGTGGGACAGTTTTGAACATAAATAAAACTAGTCAGACGTTTGTTTGTGGTAAACAAATAAACCAATTTCAGTTCTAAACGAAGACTGTTCAAAATAGTTCATATATACTGTGATGAAATCAACTGACGAATCAAATCAAACATAATTTTAACAGACATATTAAGTTCCACGGAGATATTGTTGAAAAATCATTAAACATTTCAGTGTAAGTAATAACTATTAAACACTAGCAATTAGTTATTATTTAATATATAAAAACAAATGAAGGAACTGAAAGTTGAATAAGCGCGAAAATTTACGTCGTGATAGTTTGCAATCAAAACAAGACAATTTTTTACAAATTTTGGTAAGTGAGGCATTTACACGGACGACAGGTACGAGGCGGATCAGTAAGTCCGTGACTTTTCGAACTTCCCTTGTAGTTATATGAAATGCAACACTACTCCCATCAAGTACCACCTGTTAATAGACTACTGTCAAATGTTGAGCAAGTTCCGTCATTTACTTTGCGTTTAACAGTTGTTCAAAACATAAAACCTTGTGCATTTTTTGAGAAATGGAAAAAAGTGAATTTCGAGTCCTCATTAAACATTATTTTTTGCGAACAAAAACCGTCAATCAAACCAAGGAAAAGCTTGACAAATACTATAGGGACTCTGCACCATCGATTTCAATGATAAAAAAGTGGTTTACTGATTTTCGTTGTGATCGCACAAGTACAAATGACTCTGAACGATCTGGACGGCCAATTAAGTTCAATACACCCGAAAATGTCGAAAAAAATCCACTATATGGTGTTGGCCGATCGAAGAGTAAAAGTGCGTGAAATTTTTGATTCCATAGGCATTTCATATAGCAGTGTGGTTTCGATTTTAAATGATCAGTTGGGTTTACGAAAGCTGTCTGCAAGATGGCTGCCGCATTTGCTCTCAATTGACCATAAACGTAATCGTGTAACAACTTCAAAGGATTGTTTGGAGCTATTTAATTGGGCTACGAATTGGTACCTCGTCGGATATATTCTCCCCTGTGACTATTTCCTATTTCCAAACCTAAAGAAATGGCTCGGTGGAAAGAGATTTAGCGCCAACGATGAAATTATTGATCAAACAAATGCCTATTAAATGGACCTCGAAAAATCCTATTTTTTGGAAGGGATACAAAAACTGGAGAAACATTGGCCTAAGTGTATTGAGCTAAAAGGAGATTATGTTGAAAAATAAAAATTTTTTATTGCAAAAAAAACTGTGTTTCATTCAAAAAGTCACGGACTTATTGATCCGTCCGTTTTTCCAATTGCAGAATAATACCCCGATCAAACGAACTGGAAACTATTTTTAGATTTTCATAAAAGCTTTTTGAGTTTAGAATTACCGAATATTGTTGAATGAAAATATTTTCTATTATAGTAAATGATTTTATTTATTTGTCATATCGTCTGCTGAGTACTATAAAGCTCCATACGCCACCACATTTAAGTTTTGAGAAAAACCGCATTTAAGTTCAGAGGTGCAAGTTAGTGATGTGCGGTTCCGGAGTTTTAAAGAACCGGTCCTGTCGAGTCCGGTTCCGTGAAGAACCGGGTATTTGAATCGGTTCCGTTCTTAGCAAATTATCCCAAAGAGGCTTCAGTAGAGTATCTTATTAAAAGAATATATAATTTGATAAAAAATCATATTTTTCGGTGCTTTTGAGCGCGTTTTCTGCTCTTTAAGAACCGTTTTCTGTTCATTCAGAACCGTTTTCGGTTAACTTAGTATCGTTTTCTATTAATTTGGATCTGTCTTTCGGTTCTTTTGGAACCGTTTTCCGTTCTTTTGAAACTGTTTTCGGTTCTTTGGGACGGTTTTCGGTTCTTTGGAACCGATGTTCAGTTTTTGGAACCGGTGTTCGGTTCAGTAAGCACCGGTCCGGTCGGTTCTTGTAAAGGATTGGTTCTGCGGAACCGGTTCCTCGGTTTGTGCATCACTAGTGAAAGTGAAGTATAGAGCATCATTGACACTGAGTATCTAACCAACGGAGTGAGATAGCGAAAATGTGAAGACAGCGTTCGAAAGAGCAACATTTCAAACGTCTGTTTCTAATCTTAGGTTAAAAAAAAGTGAAATCGTCATATGGAGCTTTATAGTACTCAGCTGACGATATATAAAACGCTTACGTTACTGACTCACTGACTGACTGATCACTCCCCAGTCCAAACGGCAAAAGCTACAATCTTGAAATTATGCACGTAGGTTCCTTTTATGACATAGGTGCGTGATAAGAAGGGATTTTTGGAAATTCGGACTGCAAGGGGGTAAAAAGGCCGTGGCACCGCCCACACTGCTCGGAATTTTAAATGGCTATATCTCAAGAGCTATTAGAGGTACGAAGATGAGATTTGGTACATATGTTGGTCGTACAGGAAAAAATTCTTTTTTTTTGTGGAAAGTGGGCGGTGCTACGCCCCTTTTTAAAAAATCGTGGCTCTGGCATGCCAGCTTCAAATTTGAAATGGCCATATGTCATGAACCATTAGAGGTACGAAGATGAGATTTGGTACATTTGGTTGTCGTAGAAGGAAAATTACTTTTTTGTGTGAGGTGAACGGTCCACGTTTACCACCCCTAATAATACACCGATTCTAATGAAATACTATCGGTAGTGCACCTATCAGCTATATATAACGGGTTTTTCAATAAGAGCGCTACAAAAGTTTTTTTTTAAATAAAACAAAACCGGTTTTAGATACCAATGAAATTCTTTATTCCTGTGAAAGTACGTTCGATGCCATTACGTATGGAACTCGATTTCTTTTGCTTGGCCACCACGGGCACGCTTGCAGAAGTCCAGACGCTGAACCCAATTTTCGACGGTTTTCAAGTATAAATCGGCCGATACTGCTGCAATTTCACGTTCGATATTTGTACGAAGTTCATCAATCGTCGCCGGCTTGTTAGCATAGACCATAGACTTGACGTAGCCCCACAGGAAATAATCTAACGGCGTCAAATCGCACGACCGAGGCGGCCAATCGACTGGGCCATTTCGTGAGATAACACGTTCACCAAACTTGGTTTCCAATAAATTGATTGTGGCATTCGCTGTGTGGCTTGTGGCGCCGTCCTGTTGGAACCACATGTCCTCCAAGTCCATATTATCCAATTGGGGCCAAAAATATTCGGTTATCATTGAACGGTAGCGATTCGCATTCACAGTAATGTGCCGGTCTTGATCATCACGGAAGAACCGCACCAAACCGTAATTTTTTCGGGATGCAATGATGACTCATGGATTACGTGTGGATTGCTGCCTGACCAATAACGAACATTTTGCTTATTGACGAAGCCATTCAGCTAGAAATGAGCCTCATCGCTGATTGTGGAGGCCTCTTAAAGTTGGCCTCTTAAAGTTGAGGCCACTGACTCCAAATTTCGGTAGTGAATTTTAATAATTTCGACTCGTTGTTGGCTCGTATATCTTTCCATGATGAAATGGCAAACTTTACTGAAGAGAAATGTCAAAAGAGCGGGAAAAAATATCGCGTCGTTTGCTGTCCCTATCGATTTACTTTTGTAGCGTCTCTGTTGAAAAACCCTTTGTATATATATAAAATTGGTTGGTGACTGAATGGACTGACTGGGTGAGTCATCATCACTCTGAACAAACGGCTGTAGATAGGATCATGAAATTTGGGGTGGTTGTCCCTTTTATGGAGTGGACGTCAGCTAAGGAGGGATTTTCGGAAATTCTAATTGGGGTAGTTTAAATTGGCGTGGCAATAAATCAGGCAAATTGTTGTTTTGATCAAACGCGTCATATTAGAAACATGGAATTTATAAAATATAGAATAATGAATTCAGGATTTTTTGAAATTTTAATTATGGGCGGTAGAAATTGGCGTGGAACTAAATCAGATAACTTGCTATTGTGAGCAAATGCGTGAGGCTACATTCGTGAAATAGTAGAGAGTACGTTCCCTCCTAGAGGAAAAAATAATAAATTTGTGATTTTTCGAAATTTCAGTTAGATGAGGTAGAATCCAAGTAAACCAATAAAACCAATTAGCTCCCTGATCAAACAACTGTAGTAAGGATTATGCAATTTGGTGGAGGTGTTCCCCTAATGAAGTGGACTCCAGCTAATAAGGGATGTTTGAATATCTGAAGAAATAGCTTGGCATTAAATCAAAGAAATAAGCATTCTGCCAAACGACTGTTCCTAGAATCATGAAATTTGATGTGGATTCATCAGCTACAAATACGGTGTACGAAATTGGATAAGGGGCAGAAGAAATGGGGGCGTGGAATTATATTGAAACCCCCGAAAACCGGATATCCTTTACCGAGAACCGGTTATTTAAAAAAATGGTTTTGTGATAAGGAATAATTTTTTGATTTCGAAATATTGTCCATGCACTGAAAGAAAAGGCTTCCTCACACGAGTGAAGTTGTTTGACGTCCTGTAGACTAATAATTTATCAAAAATATGCTCAAGACTTGCCGTCGGTGGTGCAATGGTTAGTGTGCGCGCCTCTTGTACATGAGATCCTGGATTCGAACCCTGCTCTGACCACCTTTAAAATTTATTTAGGCGGCAGTCACCTCGCATAGTGACGGCGACACTATCGAGGATGTATCCATGAAAAAGCTTCTCAAAATACCGTTCCGAATCGGTGTAAAACTGTAGGTCCCAATCAGTGAGTGGAAACTGGAAAGCGCACAGCTTAGTGATTGTGAGAAGCTCTCCCCTATCCCTTCATGGGATGTAATGGGAAACCATTTCTTTATTTATTCCCACAGCAACCGGAGGTTCATAATAGCTACAGTTTTATCATATCGATGAATATGTTTTACTGCTGCGATGAAAGCATGCGTTACAGATGTTCCTCTTTAATCCATATGGAGTTTTCAGCACAACTATCAATGAAATGTGGGCCAATGATGCAGCAACACTATACTCTGATGCTCAATTCTGTTTCGGTAGCATGACATTTCTGCTCAAATTTGGTGCTTAATTTCAGCATCAACTATTGTTTCAGTCTTTTTTATATTTCATATTCAATTTCGACTACGGCAAAAATTTAAAAATATATATTTTATTTTATGGATGAGCTGCATACAATATGTACTCATTAATAGTTCTGCTGTAAATTTCGTGTCCATGTGTTTGTGCATAGTTGCAAAAAATAGTACTAAGTGCATTGCATACGCCAATTTCATGAAATGTAACTTCGTCCACATCTTCTTTGCAACATCGAATTAGTTTTTTTTTGTGACTTTTACTGAAACAACGAATGGCCAACCAGTATAGAAATTTCAGTCTAAACCCTAAATAATACATTGCGTTCGATTTTCATTTTAAATGGTTAATCCAAATTTTATAAAGATTTTAAAGAGGAAGATATTAAAAAAAACAAGCACATGTTTAGGTTCCCGAATGTGCGTGACACATTTGCCCATTTTCTGGACAAAATAATGCGTAATATGTACTAAATTTAATATATATATATAAAAATGGTGTGAAAATTGTATAGTAATTCATGAATTGAGAACGGCTGGACCGATTTGGCTCAAATTTTTTATCCGGTTCTTCCTAATTGCCAGGAGAAGGTTTTTACGAAAGAAAATTTTGGGAAAACCCTGCGGAAAAGTCGGGAAATTGCAAAAATGGAAAATTGATTTTTAGTATAGAATTTTCTGTGCAATTGTTCCAGAATGGCTTTTCGAATGGCAAAATAGAAAACGTTTAACTCGGAAAATTCCGTAAAAACGTGAAAATTTTTAATTATCTTCGACGAAATTTTGCATTTTATGGCATGATTTGATGATTTTGGACGATGTAAAGCTGGAAAATACGATGTGAAGCATGAAAAATTTCGGATAATTGTGAAATTCATTGTGATAAAATACGTTTGGCGTGAATTTTGGGTGCAGAAGTTAACGAGATAAATAAAAGATAGCGCTGTGCTGTGATCAATGCCACAACCCCATAGATGGCGTTATACGTTGACTTAGACTGAGCACAATTTGACAGGTGCACTTTTCGCATGTCATCAAAGAAGAATTCGGAAAACAGGTGACTACAAAGCAGACTTAGGCTGAGCACAATTTGACAGGTGCACTTTTCGCATGTCATCAAAGAAGAATTCGGAAAACAGGTGACCACAAAGCAGACTTAGGCTAAGCGCAATTTGACAGGTGCACTTTTCGCATGTCATCAAAGAAGAATTCGGAAAACAGGTGACTACAAAGCAGACTTAGGCTGAGCACAATTTGACAGGTGCACTTTCCGTGTTGTCATTTTCTATTAAAAAAATTGCGCTATTTTTCTTGCTGCAATTGATTCGAGTTCTCCATATTAGTACACTGATTTCGGATAGTCATATATCGCGTATCACATCCACAAACGGTAAAAGCATTACGATCAATTGAAATTCCATTGCGATATTTATCAATTCGAAAGTGAGATTATCTTATTGAAATGCGGGCATTTATTGCGATACATTCATTCTGTAAGTATTTTTTTTTTAAAGAATTTTCTTCCCAATAGGATTAGTCAAAAACGACTTTATTGCATTTTAGCGAGAGTTATTTGCTTGATTAATGCCTCCTATTAGACGATCAAACCTTGGAAGACGTGCACGTCGTGCAATAATTAGTTAGAATGTCCGTGATAATCAAACGCAAGAGGAACATGCAGAAGAAAATGAATGCAGACGTGTCCATATTGCACAAGTTCGCGCTGCACAATCACCACCTCAAATTCGACAAAATGTTACCAGAAGAAGACCAGTCATAATTGTAGGCTTGAATCACGCTGCTTTCGAATACGACTCCGCAATCGCCTACAAAGATCTTCGCTGCGTTGATATCGGATATCGCCGGGTCCGATACAACTATTTCTGCGCCAGCGAATCAAATTTGTACACTGTTTGCGATCATCATAGCCACATGTTATCCATCGAACCCGACCGCATTGTTGGACAAATCTAAGGACGAGATGGCTGACGACATTTTACACAGAGTTCGCATGACAACTTCGAATTTCGATCTTCAAATTAACGACGAGATGCGCAACGAAGCGTTAGTTCTGATCGGAGGCATGTGCGTGCTCATGTGCGGCAGTCTGGTTTCGACATTGGGAATGCCAGCGCCAAATCGTTAGATGAACGATGCATTCAATCGGGAACTGCAACGGGAGCAAGACTATGATCGAGATGAGCTGGTCGAAAGAGTCCGAACAAATGTGCCACTTTTGAATGCCGAGCAGAAGAACGTGTACGATTCGCTGATGAAGGTTGTTGACGATGGAACTGGAGGCATTTACTTTCTCGATGCTCCCGGTGGGACAGGCAAGACATGCGTCATTTCGTTGATTCTGCCTACAATTCGGCCAAGATCTCAAATTGCGTTGGCTATTGCTTCCTCTGGCATTGCTGCCACATTGTTGGAAGCCGTTCGAACTGCACATTCAGCTTTGAAGCTGCCGATGAATCTACTCACGGTAGACAAGCCAACGTGCACAATGACCAAGAATTCAGCGACAGCGAAATTTATGCGAGAATGCAAAATCATCATTTGGGATGAATGCACGATGGCGCATAATCGAGCTTTCGAGGCAGTTGACCGAACGACGAAGGATTTACGAGGTGATACGAGACAATTTGGTGGGACAATTATATTGCTCTCCGGAGATTTTCGTCAAACGCTACCTGTCACCCCGAAATCTACTGTTGCCGATGAACTTAATGCATCCTGAAATCGTCGTCTTTGTGGCGGCATGTCAAGAAGTTTAAACTGACCACGAACATGATAGTCGCGTTGCAGAACGACTCATCGGTTCTTGAATTCTCGAGACATCTGCTGGCGCTTGGCAATGTCCCGGAAAATTTTTGCGAGTTCACATCGTCGAAGGAGGAACTCATCACCAAAGTGTTCCCCGGAATTGTACAAAATTTTAAAAATCTCGATTGGATTAGTGAACGGGCAATACTAGCAGCGAAGAATAAGGACGCCGATAACTTGAATTGGATTATTCAAAGGCAAATAGCTGGATAACTGTATTCGTACACATCCGTTGACAGCGTGGCCGACGAGGATGAAACGACAAACTATCCGACTGAATTTTTGAACTCGCTTGATGTGCCAGGAACTCTGCCGTATAATTTACAGCTGAATGTAGGATCGATCATAATTATGTTGCGGAATCTGAATCATCCGAAATTGTCCAGCGGTACGCGGTTGTCCGTCAACAAACTGATAAACAATGTGATTCAAGCGACGATCATCAAGGGCAAGTTCAAAAGAGAGGAAGTCCTTATCCCACGAATTCCGATTATTCCATCTGATTTTCCATTCCAATTCAAGCGGATTCAGTTCCCCGTTCGATTGGGTTTTGCGATGACAATCAATAAATCGCAAGGCCAATCGTTGGAAGACTGTGGAATTAATCTCAAATTTCCCTGTTTTCCCTGTTTTTCGTACGTGGCCTGTTCACGTGTTGGGAAACCGTCTTCTTTGTTTGTTTTTGCGCCGGAAAACAAATCAAAAAACATTGTTCATCATATCGCTCTCTACTGATTTCGATTTCATTCAAATAAATAACATTCAAATTTGAACTATCTGTATTTTATTATCACTGGAGTTTATCTGAAGGCGTTAAATTGGGGCGAGTCGAAGATCGCCGGGTCCGCTAGTAATTAATAAATAACATAACTGGTTTCCCATTACATCCCATGAACGATCTCACAATGTGCGCTTTCTAGTTTTACAGTCACACTTTTTCCTCCAGTTGGTAACAAAAAGCTATCGCAAGCTACATATATTCCACATGATCTTTCCAGCGAAATCTTGGTCGTCCTTTTTTTCGATGTCCTTCGAGTACATCTTCGAATATCTTTCGCACTTGTTCGTTCTGATCCATTCTACTGACAAAGCCTAGTCATCTTTTTGGTACTACTTTGATACGCATACGATAACAAATCTATATTTTGTCCTTGTTTGGACGCAAATATAACGTGTTCGTGGAACTAGTCGCAAATGTATTATACTTGTGTGCAAACACATTGTGTTTTCTATTCAATATTACATGTTTGAGACATAATGATTAACACATATGTTATAATATATATGTTTGTGATCCAAATACAGATTCGTTTGTGATACACATACAGATGTGTTTGGTGCACTGGTTACTTATTTTTTTTGTCACTATGCTTTGTCGAGAGCAAAATAATAAAAGAGGGATAACGAGAGATTGTTCTCAGCCTAAGTTAATGTTATTGCAAGTGTATAACTGTAGTTTTACATTATTCTTTCAGTCAGTGATCCATGAATATTCCTGAATGCGTATCTAAATGACTTGTCGGCTGATATGTTGCGTTTTAGTTTCATGCATTCAGCCATCGTTTGGGAGTAAACACCCGAATGCCTCGACGTACGTACTTATATGGATGCTTGGAATGAAACATGTATGTGGCTCTATATAAAATTATGCATCTTTGCAAGTAAACATGCTAATGTTTGCATTTAAATATAAGAGAATTATTGACTTGCAAATATATGAATATTTGGAGTTTGTTCCAAATATTTACGTGGTTCCTGCAGAAAGTGTTTGAGAGAATATGTTAAAGAGACCATTATTTTTCAGCGTGCATAACTACGTCGATGTCGGGATACAGATTATGAAGCTCGTAGCTCATCCGTCGTCGATACTCGCCGTTCTCTATTATAGGACGATATATTTTTCGGAGCATTTTCTCTCGAAGACTCCACACATGACAAATCAACTATTATACATAAAACCCTGTTCTGTTTTTCGCGATCTGTACCAGCCAATTATCTGCCCAATAATGTTGAATTTTTAACGTCAAAAATTTCATTTATTAAGCCATTTGTAATCGGCTTGTGCGATTCAGATTCAGTTTAACGTGGGCATAGTCGAGGAGCTCTACTGTTGAAGTTACTACATGAGAGCCGCGCAACCCCCATTGGAGCTGCACAATGGGAACCCAATGTTGGCTTCCTTAGACATTAGAACAATTTGAAACGTTGCTAAACTTTAAAAATATTTACAATGGAATTGATCTTTACACTCTTGTAAGCTACTAAAAACCTACCAGAATCTTACTAGGTAACCTAGATATGTTACTATTACAGTTCTCCAAATATTTGGTCTGTAGACTGAAAAAGGCATGAAGTGTTAGAGTTTGAGGGCTAATTTAGACGTAAGTGTAGATATTTTTGAACAAATGGTAGGTATCACTTGACCTCTAGATGTTTATTCTGTTTAATAGCATAATCTACAATGTAAAATCGCAAATATTCTATCTCAGAATTCCCAAAATAAAAGCAATTTTTCGGGAGAGGGTATACAAATTTTTCCAAACTCTAAAAGTGAAAATTGTGTTAAAATATTTCCGAGTTTCGGACAGTGCTCAAAAATGTCCATTCAGAAAAATAAAAATTAAAGAAAACTTGAAAGTTCGGATAGCACAGTCCCTTCTATTCACAATGATCGATGGTAAAGTTGCCAGCATTGTAACAGATACCACATCTGTGGATGTATGCATGCAAGAAGCAGGGAAGCCAAGTGAAATGAATCAATTAAATCTTATAAGGGCACAGCCAGAATCCGAAGATGCGCTGAAACTAGGTATGTCTCCGTTGCATGCGCGTGTTAAGTTTATTGCAAAAAACTTATCAAAATGGAGAATAAATAAAGGCGCTCAAAGTCAAAAGGAAGATACCAAAAAGGCCATACCAGCCAGATTGAAACTAATCCTAGCGTACATAATTAGTTTCGTTTCGTAGTCTCAGCAAGATTTCACTTTTTAAATTTAGTGTAATGTTTGTTTCGTGCAAGTGGCAACTCTGAAATTTGGCAGCTGTCACATATGTTTATTCCGATTATTAAAAATGGAGCGCTTTATGAAAGAACCACGCATTATAATTGTGAAAACTTATTACAAAACTTTGGAAAGTTATGCTGAGACCGCTCATAAACTTCAAAGAATTTTCAATCGAGAAAGAAGAGTTCAGTTCAGAAGAGTGGTCAACAAATTTAAAGAACCTATGTCGGTTAACATTGCTGCTATTAACGAGAGTGTCGCCGAAAACATGATGTCGGTATCGTTCTATACAACCTCAAATTTCACGAAGTACTACGCAGGGAATTTTGAGAAACCACCTCCACCATCATGCGTACAAAATTCAACTTACTGAGGAGCTGAAACCAGCAGATCATGGAAAGCGTCGGCAATTCGTTCAATGGATAATGAAGCAAACCAAAGTCAATGTAATTTTTTTAAAAAAGTCATCTTCTCCGGTGAAGCGAATTTCCATCTGAACTTTTCGCATTTGGGGCTTAGAAAATCCTCCTGCAATACATGAGAAACAAATGTATCCACAACGAACTACTGTCTGAAGCGGATTTTGTTCAGGCGGCGTGATTCAGCCATACTTTTTTGAAGATGAGTTCGAAATTGCAGTGACTGTGAACGGTATTCGTTACAGGAACATGATAACGGAGTTCTAGTGGCGTCAACTGGACGGCATAGATCTGGACGATATGTGGTTACAGCAAACGGCGCCACCAACCACACCGCGCATGAAGCAATCGATTTATTGCAGCAACGATTTCCAGAGCACAGTATGTCAAGAAATTCTGATATCAACTGGCCACCAAGATCATGCGATTTAACGGCGTGCGATTTCTTTCTTTGGGGTTTTGTGAAATCTCGGGTGTTTAACGAATAAACCAAAAACAATTTCTGGGCTCAAATCCGAAATCAAACGCGTTATCGCTGAGATACAGCCGCATCTCTGTGAAAATGTTATGGAGAATTTCACGAAAAGAGTAATGGGCTGTCATCAGAGCCATGGGAGCCATTTGACGGATATTTTATTCCATACTTAATCGGAACATGTGTTCTTTACAATCCAATAAAAAAATATCACAGTCACTGCAATTACGTCCTCATCTTCAACAAAGTAAGGCCCAATCATGCCGCCTGCCCAAAATCCTCACCAGATAAATGCTCGTTGTGGGTGCATTTGTTTGTCATGGATTGCATGAGGATTTTCTAAGCCCCAAATTCGACAATCCATTCAGATGGAAATGTGCTTCATCGGAGAAGATTACTTTTTTTTCTTTTGAAAAATTGCCAATAACTTCACTTTGCTTCATTGCCCATTGAACGACTTGCCGGCGCTTTCCATGGTCTGCTGGTTTGAGCTCCTGAGTAAGCTGAATTTTGTACGCATGAAAGTGGATGTCTTTTGTCAAAATTCGCTGCGTAGTGCTTCGTGAAATTAGAAGTTGATGAGAAGAGATGCCGAATTGATGTTTCTCGTTTACAGTAGCAACGTTTTCAAGAGACCGACCGGTACGTTGACGCACAGGAGTCTTTCTGTACATAACCGACCCAGTTTCTTCAAATTTTTTGACCACTCTTCGAATGGTTGACAAATTAGGAGCACTTCCTCGACTGACAATTCTTCGAAGTTTTCGAGCGGATTCAGCATAACTTTCCAAATTTTTGAAATAAGATTTAACAATTATATCACGTTGTTCTTTCGAAAAGCGCTCAATTTTGTATAATCTGCCAAATTTCAGAGTTGCCACTTGCACAAAAAAAAACAACCATAAAAGAAACCGCCAAAAATGCCACTTAAATCGAAAAAAAACTGACCTTTATACTGTGTCACGTTGAAATTTGCTGATATGGTCTATTAAAGCTCATTTAAGATTTTAGTGACTCGCGGATTTTTTCTCAATAATATTGAAGCATTGCTTTTTTTCAAGAAAAACTTAATTTTTTTAGGTTATTTTGAAATCGACCAGCTCACGAATGGATAGTGTGAAATCAGGCTTAATTTTAGTCGGTAACACCCACAACTTGTTTTCTCATATACATATACATTAAGGTGGACCTTGAAATGACATTTTTGCGATATTTTGGTAGATGAGGGCTCTATTCCGTGCCTTTTTGAAAAGAAATGACAATGCCGAAAAAAAAAATTAAAAAAAAAAAACATTAGGGGTTGCGCACGAGCCGAGAAAAAGGTCCACTTTGCCAAAATTAGGGGGGAAATTGCCATAGGTCATCAGGGGTCACCCGTAGGGGGGAAGAATGTATGGCCGACCCCCATTAACTTTCTACCGCCAACATTTTCCCCCAAGACACCCACTCCCTATCTCCTCCCCTTAGGGGGGTCACCATACAAAAATGGAGGTTGCTCAGTATTTTCGAAAAACACCATAGGTCATCAGGGGTCACCCCTAGGGGGGCAAAATATATGACCGACCCCCATTAGCTTTTCATCCCCAACATCTTCTCCGAACAAACTTACCCTCTATCTCCACTGCTTGAGGGACTCCCCATACAAAAATACTGAAAATCTATGTATTTACAGTTGCACAATATCGAGATTTTTTTGATTTTTTTTGATTTTTTTACAGAAATTCCACCAATATTCAAGAGTGGTCATTGTTTGGAAAGTCTTGAAAAATTTGAAACGCACACGTGCTGAATCATGTACATAGGCACCCTTAGCAGATGCCCCCATTCATCAGTACCTGGCAGTAAAATATTGCAAAATACGTAGTAGTTATAAATAGCAGTTCATTCATCGATTGTTGTCATTCAACAAGTGCCGACGACCGCGAAAAGTAAATTGATTTTTCTCCCGTTTTTTAAAACTTAGATCGCGCGACGATATTTTTTTGATTGGTTATCCAAGCATGAATATTACGGGGAACAAATTACCGTCGAAGAAGCAAGTGCTAAGAATGCATTTCTTCAACATTCGCAAACGAAACATGTCGAAGAAAAATAGTGCGGTTATAGTCGCGGACGCAGTGATGATTTTTTGGCGCCAAGCAGCTATTCCGACGAAAGCCAGAGGAGATGTTACAAGAAAAATAGCTGCGCTGCACGATGAGTGGGATGCTTTAAGAAAGTCATCTCACAGAAAGACTGAGTCCACTAGAGAAAAAGAGAATACGTTTTCTGATAGTTTGGATAATCTTTTCGACATCGCACACGCCAACGCCCTTGAGAAAATGACAAATACCGAAGACATTGAGTTTCTGCTAAAGCAAAGAGAAGACGGCCGGCCAGGAACTATGGGAGGTGTGGACGCTACTGATACTCGAACGAGGAAAAGAAATGCTGAGCGCGAAGAACAAGAAGAGTTGCGACGCAAACGTGCAACGGAATCTAGTAGAGATCGGTTCGCTAAGGGGGGTAAGCTATTTCGCGCTTTGTGTGTTCGTCCAATGTTTATATTCAAATGAAATTCGTTCAATTGCAGTGGTTAAATTTTCAAGCAGTGATTCAAGCGATGATAATGGGAGACAGGACGAAAACTTCCCGGCAGAAGCTGGCCCGTCAAATGTTGGTGACAGAAGAGGTTACAAACAGTGTTTTACTGAACGAGTCCTATCAGCTTTGGACAAGTGCAAAGTGACTGACCGAGACGCGGTCGGCATTATGATAGCGGCGGCAGAAGCATTTGGACGCGATCCTCAACAATACACAATAAACCGTACGTCGCTTCGGAGATGTCGGCGTTCAAATCGAGAGAACATGCTGAGTTATGTGAAAGACAATCCAGAAGTAAGATCGCATAGATTTATTTGCTCTCATTCAGAATTCTTATTCTTCAACGCGTTTCATTCATCTCCAGCTTGTCGCAGCTAAATCCTTCGTAGTCCATTGGGATGGCAAAATGCTTTTGGATTTTGTGGGTACAAAGAAGGTGGACCGTCTACCGGTAATTGTCTCGTACGGAGAAAAAGAACAACTTCTTGGAGTTCCCAAAGTAGAAGATGGAAAAGGAAAAGGCCGGAGAATAGCACATGCCGTTTATCAACTGTTGGCATCTTGGCATATGACACATCGAATACAAGGACTTTCTTTCGACACGACATCAACGAACAGTGGCCCATTCTCCGGAGCCGCAGTTGCTCTTGAGGGGCTGTTGGAGAGAGAAATCTTATATTTACCTTGCAGACACCACGTATACGAACTGGTGCTAAGGGAAGTTTTTGAGACAAAAATGGGAAAGACCAGTGCACCAGGCGTTCCTTGCTTTGACCGTTTCAAACAGGAATGGGACGCTGTAAAGGTTAAACCATTCCATTCTGGCTTGATAGACGATCAAGTCGTCAGAAAAATTCCTGTGGCAATGCAAGTCGGCATAAAGAAGTTTTGCTTAGATCAATTGAAGGAGAAACACCCTCGCGATGACTACAAAGAAATGCTACAATTAATTCTTTTGTTTCTGGGTGAAAAACTTGAGAATTACCATTTCCGACCTCCAGGACCCGTTTCCCATGCTCGATGGATGGCAGAAGCCATTTACAGCCTCAAGATGTTTTTGTTTCGGAGAACTTTTCACTTATCTGTATGTGAATTGAATGGTATTCGACACGTTTGTATTTTTGTGGTGCGACTTTACGTCGAGGCATGGTTTGGTTCTTCTCGAGCAGCTGAGGCGCCGAATCAAGATTGGAAGTTTTTGAAGGACATCGTCGAGTACAAGTCCGTTGACCAGGATTTATCTCGGGTAATGATAAAGAAATTTATCGGTCACCTATGGTATCTCGCCGATGAGCACATAGCACTTGCCTTTTTCGATGACAAGGTTTCAAATGAGTTGAAGGCCAAAATGGCCCAAGCATTGCTAGAAAATGAGAATGACGAAGGTGAAGAAGATGAAGAAGACGAAAAAGGTGAAGAAGATGAAGAAGATGAAGAAGACGAAGAAGGTGAAGAAGATGAAGAAGACGAAGAAGGTGAAGAAGATGAAGAAGACGACCCGGTTCCCCCAGCTCCTCGCGTCGTAATCAAAAGCACCAGCGTTAAAAAAATCGAGGTGAAATTCAAAGATGTGAATGAGGAATTCTTGGCTAAAGACTTGAGCAACTTCGTCTCTCATAATACCAAAAATTTACTTGTACGATTTGGAATATCGCAAGATTTCATTCTTGCAAATCCAGCAACCTGGAAATCTCGCGCAGACTATCAAGAAGGTCGTAGAATTGTAAATAACTTGCGCGTTGTGAACGACACTGCCGAAAGAGGAGTAAAAATGATACAAGATTATAATAGAATACTGTGTCAAGGCGAAGAAGAGAAACAGTATTTACTACATGTTATCGATTCTTACCGCAAGAAATACCCATCAGCGAACAAAATTATGTTAATTTGACTATATTATATTAAGAGTGCTTAGTAGTACTACTCAATTACAGCTTCTTTTATTTTTGTATGGGGAGTCCCTCAAGGAGTGGAGATAGAGGGTAAGTTTGTTCGGAAAAGATGTTGGGGATGAAAAGTTAATGGGGGTCGGTCATATATTTTGCCCCCCTAGGGGTGACCCCTGATGACCTATGGTGCTTTTCGAAAATACTGAGCAACCTCCATTTTTGTATGGTGACCCCCCTAAGGGGAGGAGATAGCGGGTGGGTGTCTTGGGGGAAAATGTTGGCGGTAAAAAGTTAATGGGGGTCGGCCATACATTCTTCCCCCCTACGGGTGACCCCTGATGACCTATGGCAATTTCCCCCCTAATTTTGGCAAAGTTGACCTTTTTCTCGGCTCGTGCGCAACCCCTAATGATTTTTTTTTTAAATTTTTTTTTTCGGCATTGTCATTTTTTTTCAAAAAGGCACGGAATAGAGCCCTCATCTACCAAAATATCGACACAAGGTCCACCCTAATATACATATACATATATGACCGACTGAATTTTGTTTACGTTATGTTTTAGTTGTGGTTTTGAATATCTCAAAAAGTATGCACTGGAAAATACTGTATGCGCCAATCAATCGATAGTTATATTGCAATGATTTGATGTCTGTTTGAAATGACAAATTAATTAACAAATCCTGGTAAGCCACTGCCCCCTAATTGTTTGCAAACGTAGAGCTGATATATTAGGCTTTAGTTATTTATATAGATATAAGTGTTGCTTGACATCGATCATCAAATAATACAGAGGGTTTAGTTATATCCATAGAGTAACGACATATAGAGCAGCGACTTATCTCAGTAAATTTACGAAGTTTGGTGTGGTTGCATGTTGCAAAGTATTGTTTTAATAATACCAGATAGAGGCAATGGCTCAAACTAACCAACAAGAAAACAGCAAATGCATTTCGTTTTGTGCATTGAAATTTTTGTGTAAATACACCACAAATATAAACTAACACTAAAAGATAAGAAAAATGTCCAGAATATTTTTGTATTTGGCAGTTTCTCATCAAAACGATATAAAAAATTTAGGTCGACAATTTTTGTAATTCCACCTGGTTGCATGCGGTTGGTGCGAGTATGTGAAGATTGAGAAATGAAGCGACAGATGAGATAGATGACAGCTCTAGGTGACATTACTCCATGGTTATATCTGTGTTTTCGAAAATCGTATAAAAATAAAATTGATATATGTGGGCGTTGGAGGTGGCACTTAATATAATATGGGACTCAAATGAAAACACTGGTAGTCATTTGTATTAACTTAAATATGAAACTATTAAACGCAAACGGAACAGGTCCTTTGGTTTTAACGGAGGCCAACTGTATACAAAACTTACCGGTTCCCCACAAACATAAGTTCTAGAATAAAGACCGCTTCTTACATCCCATGGAACCAGTCATGTGACTGGTTTTGAACTAGTTCAACTTCCCGTAGGGTCATCGATTTATGTTGAAGGGTTTTTCTTGAAGGATGTTTATAACCTGTAGTTTTTTTTTGATTTTGGGTACAAATCTAGTACGATTTCCTGGGCGTATCAACTACAGGTGTTTCAAAAGAAGTCATCCGATGTTGTTAGGCTCTCATTTTTTTTTTTATCTAAATGAAAAACTTCGATTCTGTTCTTTGATTATGTTTATTTGGACCTTTAGAATTTTATTGGTTAAGTTGAGAAGATGATATCGGTTAAATGGACGCCGTCACAATTGATTACCATACGGGCTGGTTTTATGGCATTTTTCATCACTTCGGCGAGAACTTCGGGCGACAGATTCTCGCACTCGTACCGAATGTTGACCTTGAGGGCTTCCAGGGTTTCGGGCTTGTTCACGTAAACACGGGACTTCAAAAAACGGTTAAGGCGACCCGTGAACGCGGCCTTGAGAATATCGGTTGTGGCTCGCGCAGTGTGTGCCGTTGCTCCGTCCTGTTGGAACCACATGTCCTCCAGTCCTAATTCGTCGAATTGCGGCAGAAAAAATTCGGTTAACATGGCCCTATAGCGCGCACCGTCCACTGTTGTCGTTAGACCAGCGGCGTTCTCGAACAAAAATGGCCCGACGACTCCTCCAGCACGAACAGCGTACCATGCAGTCACTTTGAGCGGGTGTAGTGGCTCCTCTTGCATCACTAGTGGATTTTCGGTGCCCCAGAAGCCATAGTTTTGCTTGTTCAGGTACCCGCTGAGGTGGAAATGAGCCTCATCGCTCATTATGATTTTGGTGGAAAAATCGTCCACTTCGTCCACGAGATTGAGGATGGCTTGGGCGTAGGGTACACGCGTTTGGCGGTCGACAGGCAGCAGCTGATGCACGGTCTTGACTTTGTATGGGAACATGCGCAGTTCTTTGACCAAAATTCGCCATAGGAACGACCGGCTGATGGCTATTTGCGAGACACGGCGTCTGGTCGATGTTTCCGGCGACAGCTCGACATCCTCGGCAACAGCGGCGATATTCTCGGCAGAACGGGCACTCCGGGGCCGGGGAACGTCTCGTGTGGTCCCATAATCTTCATGGTTAGTGGCCAAACGGCACAGTGTTTGCGCAGTCGGTGTCGGACGGCCGGGGAATCGGCGACGGTATTCGCGCTGCGCCAAGACCACAGACGAATTCATAAAAAAAAATAGACACGATTATTCCGCGTTCTTGGAGAGTGTATCGCTCCATGGCTTGTTTACTTGTATTCTACATCTGTCTAGTCCACAAATGTCGACACAGATTTGACATTGGCGGCCATTTGCAAAAATTAGAGCATCTTCCAATGGCGTGGTCACTTTTGAAACACCCTGTATATCGGAAATTAAATTCAACTTCAACATACTATCCATCCAGGTTGAGTAATGATACTCACGATTGTGTCAAGGGCTTTACGAATTGTTAAATGTACCATAATATATGATTTACTATTATAAGAATTACTACTACTACGAATCTATGTTTATAATTATGACGATTAAATAATGAATGTTGTCATACCCGTCAATTGTATATTGCAGTGCTGTTTATCAAAATCTAAATAGTAAACTATATTGGCCAATGGACTCATTTTCAATAAAATTTGATTTCTCGGACTTTTTTCCTACATAACGTAGTATCGTCACGAATGTGAAAGCACAGAACTGAGTATTTTATTGTTACAATCGTGACTGTTAAATTCTAAATGATGTCATAGCCGTCAATCTAACCTAATCTAACTAAATCTAAATGGAAATGTTTTACATCAAAATCTATCTAATAAAATATATTGGTTAATGGACTCATTTGTATTTGCATTCATCAATAGTTCAAAGACTTTCATTACCTGGATTCATTATAATTTTAATTATAACAAGTGTCGCTAAATTATAAAGAGTTTTTTTGCCACGTATTTATTTACCTGAACCTATTTATTTATTAACTATGGGTCTTAACATTTTTAGATTTACGCGATTCAACCACAATGATTAATGACATACATGTTGATAAATGTTTACTCTTATTATATTACTCATGGATATAAATAGCATTCAAGTAGTTTTATATGAATCATTATGATTGATTGCAAATTATTGCAATACAGCTAAATCGATGAAAGCTTATAACATGTGTTTGAAAATGCTGGGTGTTACACTGGGCATAAAAAGTGTTTGATGTATTGGGCAGGAGGCGCATCTGAGACGTTGGTTTATACTTTTTTGTATTAGTGTCTATTACCACTGAACCCGTTATTCAAACTCATAAATCATAAGTTAACATTAAATTAAAATTTTCTTAAAAAGTTTTTTTTTTCGAAATTAATTGAAATTTTTTTTATTTTCTAATTTTTTATTTTCGAAATTAATTGAATATTAATCGAAAAATATAAAGAGAAACGAGATTTGAAATTTGACAATAAGCAATATGTTTTCCAAAACAATTTCAGAACTTCCCAAAAGTGGGACGTTCCAAAAATGTCAAGTGTTTTCCGTGTATAGAGGATTGCCATTTATATTTCGGGTCCAGCAATAAAAACAACAAAACAATGGTTTTAATGTTTTTCAAAATATTCTCATATTTTCAATATGTTTTGCATGTGCTCAAACCAATTTTCGAAGCACTTTTCCCACTCCGATTGAGACACCTAAAAAATATGGGTTCTGAACTCTTCAACAGCTGCTTCGGGCGTCGAAAAACGTAACCACGAACTACGAGTAAAAATAAGTCATTGGGTGCAAAATCACGATTGTACGGCGGATGACCCATCAATTCGACACGTTGAGTGCTCAAATAACCCATGTGTGAGAGCACGCATTGTCCTGATGCAAAATGATTCGTCTTCCCTTATTGTTTTTCCTTATTTCCTCCAACACTGTTGGCAAACATATGGTGGTATACCACTCTCAATTGACCTCCTTCGTTATTTGTTGCGATGTGCTTCTTCCACGAACAACTTTTGTTGGATTTAGTTCGTATTGAAAGACCCATACGGTCGAATGCTGTTTTGTCTCGCGCTCATATGCATATATCCATGATTCGTCACCTGTGACGATGTTATACTCTGCATTTGAGTTACCGCGGTTGTATTTTTTCAACATTTCTTTGCTCCAATCGACACGAGCCTTTTTTTTGAGCATTCGTCAAATTATGTGGTATCCAAAGATAAGAAATCTTTTTCACGGCCAAATGAACATGCAATTTCATATTTATGCTTGTCATACTAATGCCGAAGGATGCCTCAATCTCACGGTATTTCACATGACGGTCTTGCTTTATCATTTCACGCACAGTATCGACGGTTTCCGGCAAAGCGACCGAAGCTGGACGACCTTCATAAAATTCATTTTCGAGCGAACGCTGTCCGAGACTGAACTCTTGGTACCAGCGATTTCCAGTTGTTTTGATGTCACCAAAAGTCGAAACAATTTGATTGCGACACTCTTGTCTCGATAATACACGCCGAAAAAATTATCGCACGAAAATTTTGACGGGTTAATGTAGGTTTTTGACCGAGATCAATTTTTCAACACACTGTAAATACAACAAATAGTGTTCGTAAGTGAAAACGTTCTATGTATGGTTAAGCTAAAAAATTTCAAACTTTCCAGTTTTCATCTGGCAACACTAGTACTGCCAGGACCCGATATATAAATAGCAACCCTCTAAAGGTAGGTAGTAAGTAATACGAGTTGAAAGAACTCACGTTGATGATCGAAATAGGATTTTGCTACCAATTTTAGAAGCAACTTTTATCACTCTGAATGAGGTAGTTCCAAAAAACGCGTTTTGTGTAATGTGTGGGAGCTAGCACTGTCGTGATGGAGAACGATTCTTCTTTGGGGATTCGTTTTCCTTAGTATAATAAACTCTTCTGGCAATCAAATAGTTGTGTATAGAGTGTCCAAAACACCGTAATTTTTTGGAAAGCTGTTTTCGGTTTGTTCGAAAAATCAAGTTTTCAAGAAACTGGTTTACGGTTTTTAATTTTGGCAAAAACCGGTGGAACCGGGTTTTTTCGGTTTTTTTTTTGCTTTAGATTAAACTGCACATGTAGCACTTACAATACATTTGTTTAGCGAGCATTTCATATTCTTATTCGTGATTACACCTCAAAATTTCACAACTCTATTTAAATCTGACCATTACGTTTTAATTTTAAATAAAACAATTATGTCATATTGCGATTTGGAATGCGTGTTTAATATAAAATTAAAAAGTTTTTTTTTAAATTTACATTACACTGATTTAAAGTCAAAAAATATATTCAAATTTGAAATCATACTCGGCCTTATTCCTGTTGTCGTCGTCGGCGTCGTCATCAGATTTTTGTCAACTTTAGAACGTTATAAATGTATTGTCACATCGACAACAACAAAGTTTTTGATGTATATGATCGAAAAACAACCCTCTTCAAACATTACGCAATTTTTTTTTTTGTCCAAATGCCTTCAAGTGGCCAATAAAAATGGTGTCGATATTGTATTGACGGCGACGACGACTAGGGGAATAAAGTCGATTAAGTTGAAAATTATTTATAAAATAATTTTAATTTTTAAATTTGAAAAAAAAAAATGTTTGGAAAATTCAATTAATTCTTAAATAATTTGTAGTTATTTCTTATTCAAGTCATAAAATCATTTTGAAATTTGATTAAAAAAATTGTATGGAAATGTCATTTAGAACTTTTTGGAACATTAAAACATATATGAGAATATAAATAATGAGCCTGTTTTTTTATTCCCTGCTAAACTAATTTTGCGACCGCTTTGTATGGGGAGCTAAGCGATATTAAGCGATTTTAAGCGGCTCCCCATACAAAGTCGTCGAAAACTTAGTAAGCTTGTTTTTTTATTCCCTGCTAAACTAATTTTTCGACGACTTTGTATGGAGTGCCGCTTAATATCGCTTAGTTACCCATACAAAGTCGTCGAAAAATTAGTTTAGCAGGGAATAAAAAAACAAGCTAAGTTTAGCAGGAATTGAAAAAACAAGCTTGGTTTCTTAATTCCAAAATTTCATTAAAATTCCAAAATCCTATAATTTACTAGCTGGCCCGGCAGACTTCGTCCTGCCTACAAAAGTATTGATTTAGATATTAAGGCTTTTTTTATTCCATTAAGCTATCGGCACTACGACTTTCCAAATAAAACGATCCACAGTTAATACTGCGAAATGTGGCAAAATTTGCTGTATGGGTGAAAAAAGAAATGAGATACGGCAACACGTTTGTAGCCAGTGCCAACAAATACATGGTATCAGCAGATGTTGTAGTAGTTGTAAGCAGCAACAACAGACATTTTATGTTCGTTTCAGTTGTCAAACTCTACAAAAATTCGTTTCAGTTGTCAAACTCTACAAAAATATATACCAACAATATAAGAAGACGAAAAATGACATGGAAAAATTTCATCACCTGTTTAATCGACTATACCTGGCAGATAATTATACTGTTGTTGCGGACAATTTAATTCCAATTTATTTTTCAATCGGAAATAAAAATCTATCCTTCTAATTTGGAGATATAAAAGTACAGTCGTACGTAGTCTTCCAGTAAATAACAATAATTTTAATGAAATTTATCCAAGATATTTTGTTGTTGCCATTTCTTGAAATTGAACATGTGGCAACATTGTCATTGCTCAAGTCGGAATTTAAGTGGGAAATTGAAATGCCACTTAATATCACTTAGCTGTCCCGCACAAATTAAGCTAAAATTAACTTTAGCGGGGTAAAAAAACACACTTATTATCTTATTCGATCAGTGCTTATTTTTTTGATGCACTTGAATATATTAGAAAAAGGAAATGATTATTGCCCGCAAATTTCACTTTTTATTGTTTTTAATATTAAGTACTAATTGAAAAAATTATGTTCGAAAGGCTGGTAAGGTTTTTAATAAAGTTTTTTGAGTTGTAACCAAAGCCATAAATAACTATCTGACAAATACTTTATTTAAGGGTAAATGCTGAAATAAAGCTGAAAATCGACTTAATTGCATGTTATTTGATATAAACACTCAACTTTGTTCCTATACCATAGAAAATATAAAAAAAAAATCCTACTACATTCCATGAAGGAATTACGGAGAGGTTCTAGCAATCGGTAAACTGTGCGCTTATAATATTGAGACTCACTGATTGGGACCTACAGCTTAACACTGGCTTCGAACGGATTATTTATTTATGAGAAGCTTTTGCATAGCTAATTACTCGATAGTGTTGCCATCACTATGCGAGGTGACTGTTGTCGAAAGAAATGTAATGTGGTCAGAGCAGGGATCGAACCCACGATCTCTCGTACAAGAGGCGCGTACGCTACCCATTGCACAACCGACGACCTCGCTTTATACAATTTTACAATTGCATGCAAATTACAATAGTTATTCGATTTTACTTAATCAGTTTAAATTTTTGCGCCTAAAAAGCTTAATAACTTGTATATTTTTTTATCCGATTTTCATAAGCTTTTTGATTCAAAATAAAATCTTTTTAACGAAATGTACAATAGGGGCATAACCAAATTGATTACCTATTACCATGAGGTGGCCACTGATGTGTATTTAAAGAAAACAGTTTATTTCTATCAATTTGGCGAAAAAGACTTCACCACAAATCGATTTTTTTCATTGCAACAGTTATCAATTTCAATTGGAGATAAATTAAAAAAAATATCTATATTTTTAACAGACGAATATGGCTGACTAATGTCAAAAAAATGTGAGTGGTGAATGAATTTTTTCTACGAAAAACGTTCGGTTTGGTGTGGAATAAACGATATGAACCGTAATCCAGAGAAATAGAACCCACCCTGCGTGTGTTATAAGTTAATCTATTTTCTTTTTCATTCTGTATTTTTTTCCTTTGTATTTTAATAGCGTTTTTAAAATATTACTTTAGATCATTTGTAAAAAAATTTTCCAAAGGAAAAGGATGATAGTAAAATCGACGCACTTTAAGTATAGCTAAAAGATCAGTGCTAACAACATGGTATCTAAAATATGATTGAAAGATATCACACGATTGAAAATTTAAATTCGCCACCAGATGGCGACACTCAACAACTACCCATTGTAATACATTAATCTACAAACATAGTGTGTGAAATCAAAAAAATAAGAGCTTTTGTACACTTGGGAAAAATGTTTTCTTTAAAAATATAAGACAAAAGAAAAGTTCTAAATTATCCATCCATCCAACGTCAAAAATAACCTAATCTTTCGTATCTTTCGAACTTTTTTACCTTCGTGATTTTACCAACATGATACTTTAAAAAATTTGAAATAACATTTAACGAAAGATATCCACGTTTTTATGTAATGAAGACAGTGAAAATGGCCAGTATCTACTACTACTTATTGCAGCAGGGCCCATAATGAGACGTTGGGTCAAAATCTGGAGTTTTTAGGTGAAGATTGGCAAATCTGAGCTGATATCATTATTGCAAGTGGTTGTTTGGTTGTCTATCCTAGAGAAATCGCAAAGAAGGTTGCAAAAGCTACTAAAAATGGTACCAAAAAAGTACGCAAAAATATACAAACACAGTACAAAAAATAGTACCAACAAAGTGACAACAACTGACAAATTGTATCAAAAAGTAATGAAACCAACAAAAAAGTACCCAAAAAGGTACTAAAATGTAAAAGAGTACAAAAATTGTTATTACACCATAAATGAACGAAGAAAGATACCAAGAAATGCCAAGTATGATCACATACATAGATGTTGCAAAACGGAACAGAAAAGTACTAAAAAAGTACCACAAAGTACATAAAAAATACCAACAAGTACGAAAAAAGGTACAGAGGACTACAAACAGACTATACGAGAAATAGCAAAGAAGGAAACAAATGGTACTAAAAATGGTACCAATAAAAGTATCTAAAAGGTACTATTTATTTAGAAATGTAGTCCCCAAAAATCATAATTCCATCTCCACCAGTTTGGTTTGACAAAAGTACTATCTTTTTCCCCTTAGAATATCTCCAACAGTTTAAATCTTGAAAATCACGTATCTTCGTATGTCTGTATTATACGAGGAATGTGCAACACAAATTTCATGAATCGGTTTTCAGCCGTTTGGTCTTCACAGTGGTACCATTTGCGTCCCGGTTTGCCCTATTTTTCTCCCTAAATGTACAAATGTTTAAGTCACTTATCTCCCCCCCCCCACCGCTTGTATGTGGTAAGAGGAGTGTACACAGTTTCGTGATTCTGCCTTTAGCCGTTTGGATTTTAGCGTAATACCAATTTTGTGCCGTTTTGGCCCGTTTTTCTCCCTAAAAGTAAACATTTTTAAAAGTCTCGTGATTCTGTATATAACCGTTTGAATTTTAGTATAGTACCATTTTTATCACTTTTTGCCTCATTTTTGTTCCTTAGAGTACGAATTTCAAAAAATCTCGCATATTCACCTCAATAGGAGAATACAGTCCAAATTTCATTATCCTACCGTTAGCCGTTTGCCCAGGGCGCTGATGAATCAGTCGGTAACGCAACTATTTTATAGATACATATATATAGACTATTAATTTATTAAGGATATGAACACAAATTAAGTAGATCCTGGTTAACCGGATAACCGACATCAAATAACCGGTTTTCGGGTTGTTCTAAAATTACGTTTTTAAAAAACCTGCACACGGTTAAGGGCAAAAAAACCGGTTACCCGGCTTTTCGGTTTCGGTTTTGGGCACTCTAGTTGTGTACCATTCAGAATCGATTGTCATATGGTGCTCTAACGGAACTGTTGCCACATAACCAGCTAAGGTGTCCATACACAATGATTCTGAATCGTGAATCATTATGTATGGGTAAGTAAAAATACTATGAATCTATGTGTCACACCGACATGATAAATGCATGAACTGCGAAAATCAAACTGTTTTGATATTTTGGTTTGATGAATGATTCTGATACACTCGTGAATCATTGTGTGTGGTAAAACTGCTAATTTTGTGTCGAAAAACGAAAGTAAAAATTTGTCCGCGGAAGAAACGAAAAAAATTCCTTTTGGGATTTATTGATGTAATATACAATACAACAACCTTGCGGCTCGGAAGCTGAACGAGAATGAGTGATTATACGAAAATGAATGACTGTGCGTAGCAAAGCATGCATCAACATTTACACGGTTGAATTGAGATTCAGAACCATTGTGTATGGACACCATTACGCCGAAGAAGGGGGCACCACTTGATTTGAACTACTTCGTGCGCGAACAATTTTGGTTGGATTTGTCTCGACTTGGAAGACCCACTCAATCGATTGATGTTTAGTTTTATGCATACAACCATGGATTGTCGACTGTCATGATCTTAAAGAAGTCTTTTGAAGCATCTTTATTGCATTTGTTTTTTAACATTTCCATGCACCAATCAAAACGAGCCTTATTCTTAAGCAGTTGAAAAATTATGCGTTACCTGATAAATTATGTTCATGCAGCGCTGAATACATGGGAGTGAAAGTAATGCCCAAGGTTGCCTCTATCTCACGGTGTGCCACATGACGAACTTGCGACACCAGTTCACGCACAGCATCGCGGTTTTCTGCCACAGCAAGCGACCTTGGATGACCTGCGCGATATGCATCCTGACGCGAATTTCGACCTTAATTTATTGTAGCAGTTCTTTATAGCCGTCTTTATAGCTCAGTTTCTAACCAAAAGCCATATGACGTTAAAGAGGCGTAAGCATATTGATATTAAGTTCCATTTTATTAAAGATAAATACAATGCAAATGAAATATGTTTGGAATATGTATCATCGGAACAAAACGTAGTCGATATTTTGACTAAATGTTTATCAAAACATAATCATGAAAATATTTGTAAATTGTTTAAATTAAAATTCAAAAGCGTGATTATTTCTTAATTTTAAGAATTTGACACTTTTTGTATTTTTGTAATTTTTGTATAAAGTTATTTTTGTAAATTTTTGTGAGGCAGTGAACCTACATTGAGGGGGTCTTAGTTAGAATCACTGTGCAAGTTAATTAATGCCATTGACAATAGCAATGTAGATTAACTGTCAGATGATTACTTGTTATGATGTTTACTATTGTTTATCATTCTTTTCCTTTACTGCTTTGTTACATTCTTTGATCTGTACAATAAAATCACGACACTTTTTCTTGTGTTTTATCAAAGACATCACACGTGTGTTCTAACTCTAGCTTTTATTACAACAAAACGTTCAATCGAAATATACCTTATTTTTTTTTAGTTTTCTAAGGGTTTTTCATAAAGTGGTCCAATTCGTATGGACTTTTTTTTTTTCTAAAAATCGCCAAAATAAGTAAATCGCTAAAATAAAAAAATAGCTATAACTCGGAAACGGTGCGTCCAACCGCAAAAGCTATCAATTTTTTTACCTCCATAGGAGGCTGTAACAAATGAATGCCTCTCATATGGCATCACTTAAAATCCGTTAAACTAACATTTTTCAGACAAAAAATATCGCTAAAACTCACATATGTATGTATGTCCGTGTTACAGTCATTTTTTATTTCAGCGTTTTTCATATTTTGATGATTTTTCGAACAAAATATCTTCCATACGATGGGCCACTTTGTGAAAAATCCTTAGAAAATCGTAAAAAAGTTTTGTTTTCGACTGGATTCCGAGATATTGGCATAGGGGCGTTTTAGCGATTTTTGATGCCAGAAATTTTAGTTTTAGCGATTTAAAAAAAGTGGTGCCGTATTGAAAACATCCATAGGTGAAAGTCTCTTAAGGAGGTAACAAATTTATTAATTTTGCGTTTAAACGCACCGTTTCCGAGATATACCCATTTGTTTATTTTAGCGATATTGTTATTTTGGCGATTTTTTGAAAAAAATATTATTTCTTGCGAATTGGAACACTTTGTGAGAAACCCGTAAAAACTTCGTTTTCCAGATATAGACAGTTTTCTAAATTTTTCATACAAGGTGGCGTAAAAGTAATCCTCCTATCACAAAATGCTATAAATTTTGCGGTTGGCCCCTAATGTCAGTTCTGTTTTGACCTTTGTGTAGTAAACACATGCGAAATACACGTTAATAAACAATGTTACGCTACACTGCTCCAGAACGCGGAATATTTGCTGACTATTTATTTGACCAATAATCGGTCGGCGACTTTGGCACAACGTGAATTTCGTCGCAGATTTCCTGGCCGTCCAACGCCTACTGGTGAAACACTGCGACGTTTAGCCGCTCGCCTCGAAGAGACTGGCACAACACGAGATGCTGCCAGGCGTGGCAGACCCCGGAGTAGCCGTTCTGCAGAGAATATTGCTGCTGAAGCCGAGGATGTCATGGAAGCGCCGTCGATGTCATGGAAGCGCCGTGAGCGCTACAGAGCAATGATCAACGAGTTCTTTTTGCCGCAACTTGATGAATTGGGATTGGAAAACATGTGGTTCCAAAAGGACGGTGCAACGGCACACACTGCACGTGCCACAACCGATATGCTGAAGGATGCATTTCCCGGGCGCCTAATCTCCCGTTTTGGCGATTTGCACTGGCCAGCAAGATCGCCTGATTTGACCGCTCCAGACTTCTTTTTGTGGGGCTTTTTGAAGTCGCGGGTTTATGTCAACAAGCCTCAGACTCTTGCAGCTCTTAAAGACAATATCCGTCAAGAAGGTGAGGATGTATCGCCGGAAGGTTTGGCCAAAGTGATGGAAAATGCCATAAAAAGGGCTCAAATGACAATCAACTGTGGCGGCGGCCATTTACATGACATCATATTCTCGACTTGATGTAAAAAAAATTAAAAGACCAAATAAATATAATCCACAAGAAGAATCAAAGTTTTTAATTTTTTTTTAAATTATAGCCAAAAAACATCGGAAGTTTACTTTTGCGCCACCTTGTATTTTCGACCAAAAATGGCGATGGGTTACCCTGGGTATCACATGTATGTTTAAGTTAATTTGTGTCATCCAGAATAATAGTTCCTCCAGCCAAGTGTCCACAATTGTTTGCATGTGTTTGTGAAGCCGTCAATAGTGGCGTCATATTCAACGATTATGTTTAAAAGTCTCACTTCACCTCAATTCATGATAATATGTATTATTCGCTGTATTATATCTATACATTTTATTGTTTTTTCACAACTTTGTTTATCAATTTCTATTTAAAATAATAGTTTTTCTGTAAAGTCCTCGTGTAACATTTAAATATGTGTAGTTTTGCTTTAACAGCAAAGCCTCTTGTGAAAAATCGAATACATAACTTTGTAACAAGTATTTTTGCAACAGAAACTAAATTATGGTTACAGTGACTAATATTTGAACGCGAATTATATTATTGTACTTTTTTTTAGTTGGATCTTTCATTTCAGATGAATGAGGTTTTTGGAAATACTCAAATTGGTTAATACAACTAAAATTCGGTAGTAGCAACTTGTATTTAGTAATACCGATTTTTAATCTATCAATAACACCGACAAATAATTCTGATGTTTGACAATTATGAATTCTAATCAAAATATAGACTTTATCATGGAATTTCCAATGCCCGAATTGATTTCCAACTAATCTTTTCCCTGTGCGTAGTAACACAATTCTTCACAAAATGAGATGCCTTCAGTAAATTGTAAATAAGAGCGAAACGCGTCCATCAATTTTTATGATGTGACTTTAGGATAAACTTATGAAACTTTACACTTTTTTTGTCGTCTTTTATGTTTCTTGTTGTTTTAAGAATAAAACAAATTTAATTTTTTAAGCAAAAAAATACACTTATCACCATTCTTATATTCAATTCAATTCAAGTCAGTTCAGTTCAATTCAATTCAATTCACTTCAATTCAATTCTTCAGTTCAATTCAATTCAGTGCAATTCAATTTATTTCAATTCTTCAATTCAATTAAATTCAATTCGAATCACTTCACTTCAATTCAATTTTTTTTTGAATTTGAATTTCAACATTTTGAACTTTATTGAACATCAAATATTTTCTTACATTTCATCTTAATTCATATTCCCGCGAAGCCATTTCGGCTTGTCTGCAGGATAACTGCTTGTTGATTATATTGAGAAATAGTATAGGAGTATATAGGAAAATACGTATATAGGAAAATACGCAGAAAATATGATGAACAAAGAAACCCCCCAACTGTTGACGACCCTCACAAACGTTATAAGGACCATGATTTAAGGATATGTACCTGGAATGTTCGAACGTTATACAGGACTGGTGCCACTTTCCAACTGGCGGATGTGCTCGGAAAATATAAAGCTGACATCACATCGATCCAGGAAATGCGATGGACAGGATATGGTTGCACCAGAAAGAAAAACTTCGATATTTACTACAGCTGCCATGAGCGTAAGCACGAATTTGGGTGCGGATTTATAGTAGGCAAGAGACTGCGACACCTAGTTTCAAGGTTTAACCCAGTGAGTGACCGCATAGCCACAATTCACATCAAAGCGAAATATTTCAACATCTCGTTAATATGTGTGCACGCACCGACAGAGGATAAAGATGATGAGGTCAAAGAAACATTTTATGAGCGCCTGGAGGAAGTATATGAACGCTGCCCTGACCACGACATTAAGATTATTCTAGGCGATTTTAATGCCAAATTAGGAAAGGAAAGTGTCTTTCGACCACCCATCGGCAATCACAGTCTACATGATACCACCTCTGATAATGGAATAAGACTGATAGACTTCGCCGCTGCAAAGAACATGGTAGTTAGTAGCACACGATTCCAGCATAAGGACATTCATAAGGCGACCTGGATATCTCCTGATCAACGGACGAAGAACCAGATTGATCACTTGGTAATAGATGGCAGGCACTCTTCTAGTGTAATGGATGTACGTGTGATTCGAGGTGCCAATATCGACTTGGATCATTACCTGGTGGCTGCGAAAGTTCGCACGAGATTGAGCAGGGCGAAAAACGTACGGAGCCGAACACAGGAAAAGTTGGATAGTGACAAGCTACGAATACCGGAGATATCAATGTCCTATCGACAGAAACTCTCTCTCCTGCTGGAGCAGAATACCCCCCCTCCCGAAGACCCAGATGCGCAGTGGAAGCACATCTCCCGTTCTTTGGAAATGGCTGCAATGACTGAACTTGGCTATCAAAAACCGCAGAAGGATAAGCCATGGTACGACGAAGAATGTCGCATTGCAACTGTTGAAAAAGACGCTGCACGTATGGCAACGAAACAGTCAGTGACAACGCGTGCTGCGAGTGAGCGGTACAAGAGGCTGAGAAGGGAGGAAAACCAATTATTTAGGCGAAAAAAATGGCAGTGGGAGCAGAGAGAGAGAGTGAAAGAACCGAAATGTGCAGGATGAATGGTGAATCGCGAAAGTTTTTCCAGAGGGTAAGAAGATCGACCCCAGAGGTACATGAGATCCTGGGTTCGAACCCGGCTCTGACCACCTTCAAAAAAAAAATTTCTTTCGGCGGCGGTCACCTCGCATAGTGACGGCGACACTATCGAGTATCTAGCCATGAAAAAGCTTCTCAAATTACCGTTCGGAATCGGTGTAAAACTGTAGGTCCCAATCAGTGAGTGAAAACTGGAAAGCGCACAGCTCAGTGATTGTGAGAAGTTCTCCCTAGTCCCTTCATGGGATGTAATGGGAAACCATTTATTTTTTTTTAAGAAGATCGACCAACGGGCCTAATAATGGGCTGCCCTCATGCAAGGACGAGAATGGAAATCTGGTGACTGAGAAGCAGTGTGTGCTCAAAATGTGGAGAGACCACTTTTCAGCACTACTCCACTCAGATTCTTCCACTGAAGATCAGGAGGTAATGATAGTGGAAGATAGTATAGATTGTACACCCCCCCCCCCCCCCCACAACCAAGACGAGATTAGAACGGCGATCTCCAGCCTGAAGAATAATAAAGCCGCGGGTGCGGATGGCCTACCCGCTGAACTTTTTAAGGCATGTATCAACTGATATGCGGTATATGGCTGGGGGAATCTATGCCCGACGACTGGAGTCTCAGTGTATTATGTCCTGTATTCAAAAAGGGTGATCCGTGTGTCTGTCACAACTATCGCGGTATCAGTCTTTTATCCATCGCGTATAAGGTCTTGTCGAGCGTATTATGTGAAATACTAAAGCCAATTATTAAAACCTGATTGGACCTTATCAGTGTGGTTTTAGACCAGGCAAGTCCACAACTGACCAAATATTCACGCTACGCCAAATCCTGGAAAAGACCCACGAAAAGCAAATCCATACATACCACCTATTTGTCGATTACAAAGCTGCTTTCGATAGCCTCATACGGGGAATACTGTACGAAGCTATGTCTGAACTTGGTTTTCCGGCAAAACTGATCCGCCTCTGTCGAATGACGCTGTCCAACACCAAATCAGCAGTGAAAGCGCGGAAAGACCTCACTGAACCATTCTGTACCAAGCGAGGACTTAGACAAGGCGACACACTTTCGTGCAATCTCTTCAACATCTTAATGGAGATAATAATGAGAAAGGCTGCAGTAAATACGAACAAGACCATTAACACGAAAAGCCATATGTTGCTGGCGTATGCTGACGACATAGACATCATTGGGCGAAATTTGCGAGAGGTTACTGCAGTATTTTCAAGAATCGAAAAGGAATCAGCAAAGGTGGGTCTTGCTGTTAATGAGGGCAAGACAAAATTGATGGTGTCAACGACAAGAGAAACCTCTCGACTTGGTCCGCACTTGAACGTTGACAACCGATTTAATTTTGAAGTGGTAGATGAATTTGTCTACATTTGATCCGACGTCAGCCTGGAGATAGATAGGAGAATTGTGCTTGCAAATAGATGTTATTTTGGGTTCAGCAAGCAGTTTAGGAACAAAGCCCTTTCTCCACGGACAAAAGTCCAGCTATATCAGACTCTCATTTTACCTGTCTTGACATATGGCTCCGAAACTTGGCTTATATCGCAAGCTGAAGAAAAACACCTGGGAGTTTTCGAGAGAAAAATTCTCCGTAAAATATATGGGCCTGTTAGGGAAAACGGCGAGTACCGACGTCGCTGGAACGCAGAGCTATATAGTCTCTATTCTGACGTGGACATAGCTAGATGAATCAAAGTGTGCCAATTGCGTTGGCTAGGCCATGTTATCAGAATGGATGAAGATGAGCCAGCGCGAAAGATTTTTGATGACATACCCGATGGAAGCAGGAATATATATGTAAGTATATATAAGTATATATAAGTTACGAAAAAAACACCCCTAATGTTGCCACATGTTCAATTTCAAGAAATGGCAACAAAAAGTTATCTTAGATAAATGTTGTTATCATTTCTTGTCGTCTAAACAGGTAATGACATTTTTTCCATGGCATTTTTCGTGTCACTTGTCAAAATCATATGTATTTCGTTTTTATACTTTTTGTATTCTTGTATTGTTTTTATATATTTGAGTAGTGTTCGACAACTAGAACGAATGAACGAAAATAAAATATCTGTTGTTGTTGCTTACAACTACAACAACATCTGCTGCTACCATGTATTTGTTGGCACTGGTTACAAACGAGTTGCCGTATCGATTTTTTTTTTACACCCAGTACAGTAAATGTTGCCACATTTCGTAGTATTAAGTGTGGATCGTTTTATTTGGAAAGTCGTAAGTGGCGATAGCTTAATGGAATAAAAAAACATCTACAGATTTTTGTGCGTTCTTTTTCCGAATCTGTTGTAAGATTTTTGATATGTCTTACCGCTACTGTGATGTTTACTTTAATTTGTTTGTATATCCCTAAAAATTTGGTAGTTGGTATTTGGTATTGGTGGTATAGTTGTGAATATTGGTTTCTCCATTTCAAACAAATGGCGTTCATGCCAAAACAATAATAAATCGTCGAAGTGTCTAATAAGATCTGATCTTATGAGACTAAAGAAAGATACAAGGTCCTTATTTCATCTTTTTGTAATGGCTTCACCCATTTTTTAAATAATCGATCAAACTCCCACGCATTCCTGTACATTTGTAAATAACGCTCCTACTAAAAATGTAATATATTGAGCCTGGTTTTTTATTCCCTGCTAAACTAATTTTTCGACCACTTTGTATGTTGAGCTAAGCGATATTAAGCGATTTTAAGCGGCACCCCATACAAAGTCGTCGAAAACTTAGTAAGCTTATTTTTTTATTCCCTGCTAAACTAATTTTTCGACGACTTTGTATAGAGTGGCGCTTAATATCGCTTAGTTCCCCATACAAAGTCGTCGAAAAATTAGTTTCCCAGGGAATAAAAAAACAAGCTAAGTTTAGCATGAATTAAAAAAACAAGCTTATTGTCGTGAAAAATATAAAAGAAATTTGTTAAAACTTTGAAAGAAATGACAGGTTGCCGCGGTTGGTAATATCCAACCAAAATTGGTAACATTTAAAGGGCTTGCTAACATGGTAACATTTTATTCATTTTGGTAACCTTTTGAAAAGAAATAATTAGTATAAGAAAAAACATTTGATTTCAAACTTCTATTTCTCCATATCTCCAAACTGATCTAAAATGTTACTTACAAACAGAAGACAACATGAAGCAGTGGCAAAACTGCTTGAGAGAATTGAATGGTTATGGGCCTAACCAAAATACGCGCTTGCCGTCGTTCGCACTAAACAACCAAATATATTCGCCTCTTTCGCACTAACGAACTTTTTGTGCTGTTTAAATGCACTTTTTGCAATCAGTAAACTTCCCAATGGAGACAAGTTCACGTTCCCCAGAAAAAATAAAGTGGAAAAATCTAACTAAAACGGGGAAATATTTCAAATGAAATATTATTTATGATTAAGGCATAAACTGTTTTGCCTTCGACCGGTTTTGTTCTGAATTTATTTCCCTATTTACTTAGATTTTTCTCTTGATTATAAAAGCGTTATATCAAATTTACACACCCGTTTATATTATTGTTCTCTAATCTTTGCCGCTTACTCCACCCAATTTGAGATTAAATTCACATTTCAGTTGGGAACTCCGTGCTTAGACAAACTCCGCGCCGAGACAAAATTATCGAAGACGGCGACACAACAGAAAAATTAAGTTGGCGACTATTGGTTTTTCCATTTTGTACAAATTTGGGATGTTTGTGAAATAACTGAACTTTTAAATTTGGATCAGTGAGTCAAATCGGGGCAGTAGATAAAATCTACTCACAGTTTAAACCAATATGAGCCATTTATATTGGCGGCGGCGTGAACTTCAAATAGTTTTGGTGGCGGCGACGCGTGTGAAAATTTTGTATCGGCTTCCGTCAAGCAGTTGATTTTGTGTGTATGTTTTTATTATGGTTGCATTTTTTTAGTAGCTAACAGTGTTGCATCAAAATGAACACCAGTTTGGAATGAGGTTAACAATAAGGGTAGTATTCTAAAAGTTACAAAAGTGAACGTAGACGCAAAAGCCAACACGAACTAAAATAACCAATTATAGATCAAAAAAAGTTATCTTGAGTGAAATGCTCAGAATGAAAATGATTTTCAGATTGCTATTATTTATAATACTGCAAATACCCACAATATTCACATAAAATGTGTAAAAAACTTATGTTATTTTGGAGTTCAATCTCCAATAAATTTCCCTATCTATATTAAATTAGTTGTCTTTTCAAAAACACATGCCATTTAGCGGTATGTATTGATTGTAATGTATTGGTTCTTTTGTTTATTATTGTCAGCATCAACTGATGTCTCTAAATTTTAAATATAATAGTTTTGCAACGCATTATTTACTTGAACCTTCCATTTTTAATTTTATTATTGCAAATAAGAATTTCAGTGCGTAAACAGTATAATTTTGAATTATTTAAAATAAAAAAAAGTTTGAGCTCTATCCGTCGAATTCATTTCAGCCAAAATTGGCAACTACAACTATATTTCCATCTGCCTATCCTCGATCGAAATTTTTCTTTAAATTTGTAATTTCTTCAACTAACGCGAAAAACTGTGGCGTGTTCAATTTGACAGCTGAAGTGATCAAAAACGTTGCGCTGCGTTTTATAAACTACCCATTAAATAACGTAACTCAACGCAGGTAGTCACCGAACAGCTGTAACGTTTTATAAACTACCAAAACGACAAAAGTAACGCGAATTGACTGATTGACGACTTATAGAATACCAGTTTCAGTTTCTACAGATTAAAATTATATCGTATGAGTAATCTCTGGGTTTTCGCGGGTTAAAGGAGTTAACTATCGAAATGCGGTAATCTTGGTCGGTGTAAATGCCGTATTAGGTACACTTGTGTAGTAAATAATTTTGCATTGCAAGACAATGAAATGCAAAAAAAAGTGAAGTTTTTGTTTCGTTATGCCATTTTTTATGTTTTTTTTTCGTGATCTTTATATTGATGTATGTATGTAATATGATTATCTATAATTAATTATTTTAAATTAACATTTCATGTTCTAAGTGTTGGTAACTTTTGGTAACTTTTTTGGAAAATTCTTGTAATTAAAATATTATCCCTGTGGCAACCGTGGTTGCTGACCGAACCCTAGAAGAAATGAATGATGGAAACTAACACATACTATATTTTTGCACTGATACACTTGCAACTATTTTATACTGAGTTCCATTTGCAAGAGTGAAACAACCCTACAAGAATAGTTTCGGTCATTCGACTGTCAGTGTTGATGGAAACTTGAATTTGTTGACGTTTAAAAAGTAAAATTTGTGAATCCTCGACAAAGTGCAGCGACAAAAGTTTCATTATCGTTAAATATCGTGTAATAAAAATAAACAGTGGAAAAGAATAAACTTATTTGATCCAAAAAACAAAGATAATGATTATGAAAAATGAGGCATTTAAAAGCCACCAAAAAGTAGTGGAAGATTCTGTCTGTCATGCCTGGCCAAACTCAGGACCAAATCATTTAGGTTATTCACGAAGGGCTGATTAACAGTGTAACCGCGTAAATGATTAACTCACCAACAACAAAATATATGGAAATATTTTCATCAACTTCGAGCAACCCTTGCCTTTGGGAAGTGATTAATAGAGTATATGATTGTTTGTAGTGTTGGAAAATACCACAACTGACAACACTAAAAACGGGCATTTTTAGGATCTGGCATCTCAAATTTGGTATTTAAATATTGGTAGCATTGTTGTTTATGTTGCTTTTTTTGTGCGAAAAAATAAATATCAACATGAGTGAAGGTAAGTAAAACAATTTTTTTTTTCATAGATTTCTTAACCAAATCATTTATCCATTTATATTCCATTTATTTATATTTATATTCCATTTTAGTATCGAATGATAGCCGAAAAAGATATCGGGAAACCGAATCGAAGAAGTGGACAGAGGATGAAGTGCGGAAGATGCTGCACTAAAAGCTGATTGAAAACAGCTGATAGAAAAAAGTAATCAAATATGCGACTAAATAACATATAAGAGTGTTCACGCAGCACAGAGATTATTTTTAATCTTTTCATCAAATATCCTATTAATCAGCCCTTCGTGAATAACCTTATTAATGAAGTCGGCAGCACGCTCCCTTTCCTGACCATTACAGCGGTGCAAGAGGTAGAGCAGAAATTGGGAACCCCAGATTTTGCTCAAGCAATATCAACAAACTAAAATTTATGGTTCGATATTTTGATATTTATACATACTTCTTCATAGAAAATATACTGAAAGAGACGTCAGAGGATGTCAGCAGTGTCTGCCCCCCAATGTTCACGGATAACCTGCTTGATATATACAATTGGGATGAGAGATGGGAAAAGCATGCGATAGGGAAGGTTATGTGGTTCAACAAGACTGCGTGGTATGTACATATTTTTGTCTATAAATTATTAAATAATTATTAATTTATATACATTCATATATACTTATTATTATTAATACATACATTTATATATCTCCTTTTCAAATTTTAGATGTGCGAAAAGACAATTGAACGAAGCCACCATAGGATGAAGCAGAAGATTTATTAAAAACAAATTGTAAATAAGTATTTTATTTTGCCCAGTTACTACTTTATTCATTTTGAGTCGATTATTCTTATTCATTCACTCTCATTCTTTCATTCTTAGTCATTCATTGTTTGTACTTCATTCATTTATTATACAATTAGATATTAAAAATATATAGAAAAAAATAATAAAAATATACCATAAAATCATTAATAACATCGTCTTTTATTATAAAAGGTATACCCATCACCTTTGACTGATATATCCATCAAATTTGATTAGTCAACTGTGATGGGTATATCCATCAAGTATGATTACTCAACTGTGATGGATATATCTATCAACTGTGACTAATACTCATATAATCTTTAATTAGTGAACAGCACAAGAGTGAGCAGCTCAGATATATGTGTTATAGGTGACCGAATTCATAGGTTCGAGGGAGATACAAAATCACACGTACACAAAAGTTTCCATCAACTTTTTCATTTCGGCTTGAAGAATATGATAGAAACTTTGATGGATATACCCATCAACAATGACAGTCAATTGACCGGTCAAATGACTGTCACTGTTCTTGTAGGGAAGGTAGTAAAAAGGTTACCACTGCTCAATATTAAACTCTCTTTTTAATAGTTGCCACATATCTAGGTTTAATGTTTGCCTTCCTACAAAATAAAAAGATTTTAATTTTGTAAAGAACACGCTAATAGAAAAAATCGACTTTTAGCTTCTTAAAATGCGTCCAATCTGATGCTGATTTCAATAGCATAACGCCTTATTTATGTCCATGTGAAACTTCATCTTGCCCCATGTGGAAACGGCTGACTTATTGCATTAGTTGGAAATCAGCAGTGTAACTTTTTAATTAATCTCCAGTTGGATTTTGAAGATGAGCTAAAGGCAAAAGTTGACAAAATTAAGTTAAGTGTGTAAACCATTTGAATATATTTGATGAAATTATTTCAAATTATGGTTGTGTTTGAATTTGATACAACAATTTTATACTCAAATTGTATACAAATCTAGGAATCACTATATGCCGTCCTATTTGTGTGAAAGTCGACGCAATAGAGTAAATATAGCGACTTCTTAAAGTAACACCATTTAAAAAATAACCTATTTCTGTTATCAAATATCTTGTGTTCATTCTATCTTCTATTACTTTTTCTACTACTACTACTATTCCCAATGTATTGCTGAAATTATAAATCACCTCAGCCCTATTAATTTTTAATTTTCCTAAAAACTTTCCGATAACAAACGAGTTTATAAAGACTTGAATGAAATTAAATCGACACCGTAAGTCTCAAACAACACAAAATCGTTAGTCCGCCTGGCATTACTTAATTAGCGATTAGTTAATCGGTATTTTTGTGTGTATCGTATCGAACTTTTGGGCAATGAGTTCTTCCTATCTCACACTTGAGTTGAACAACCAATTGACACTACAAGTGGGAGTACTATTAATAGCTTTTAAAAAGCGAGGGAAAAATATAACCTTGGGGTTGGCCTTTTTGGAAGAGTGACGATTATGAATGCTAGGTAAATTCAGTATTAGTGGAACAGCTGAATATTTTAGTATATACTTAACCAGATCAAATGGTTGTTACCAAACCGCGAGAGGCAAGGATTAAAAAAATATGAATTTTAGGGTTTTAAATAAAACATGAAATAAAAATACACTCATTTAGTTAAAATCAGACTGCAGCCAAAAAATTTCGTAGTTGATATAACCAAAATTTCAACCATCTCGTAGGTGAAATTCTCCAGGCGTAGTTTATGTTAATTGGTTAATGAAACATAAACACATTGGTAGTTGTTCTCTAATATACGTAGTTGATTTTAACGAAACCAATTTTCAAATAACCAATGTCACAATTTCAGTGGCAACAAACAACTTTAAACGTAGTTAATTTGCAATTACTACATTTACATTGATATATAATAGATTCTACAACACATAGAATAAAGATACCTAGAGGGACCACGTCTTTCAGTAAATTGACGATATTAGGTTTGGTTGCATAAGGACGTTGCATGTTGAAAGTTGCTGTTTTAATAATAGCAGATAGATGCATTAGTTCAAACCAACCAACATGAGAACAATAACGACATTCGTTTTGTGTTAAAATTGTGTGGAATACAACCTAAATCTATATTAACAATAAAAGAAAACAAAAAGTCCAAAATTCGTCTAAATTTCGTAGTTCTCAACCAAAGCGACATGACAAATTTAAGTCAACAGCTCTTGTAACTCCACCTGGTCTACGTCAATTTACGATGACCATCTCTCTATATTGATTGGTTTGATGGACAAATACTGGTACTTTACTGTTGTCTGTATATTCAAAGTTTCCAAACTAATTAGAGTATGTACGATTTTCAAACAAAAGAAAATTATTCTTCTTTACTTACGAGTATTTAATTTTTTGAAATGATTACCGTAGATAACTTTATATTTTTGGAAATCAAAAACGTATTTTATTTAAATACGCAACTAAGGAACTTATTTTATCGGTGTACATATCACGCATTTGCGACAATACCGTCATAACTCAAAACTTGTCTGTTTTGAACTGAATTATAAAAAATATTCTCCTTGTCTAGTTCTATCAGATAAACTGATTCGCGTATCAAAATAGTTTTTAAGTTCGGCTTGAGAGTATTTTTAAACTAGAATTTTGTTTACAATCCTATACGCTGAAAAATCTGTATTTTTGTTGTTGGTTGGATGGAAATATAACGTGTTTGTATCTTGTCGCAAATATAGTATACTTACATATGTCCAAACACCTTGAGTTTGCAATTAAATATAACATGTTTGAGACACAATGATTAATAGGTTGTAATATATGTGTTTGTGACCAAAATTTGGCCTCGGTTGTTGAAAACTGCTGAAAACAAAAACCTGACAGATAACAAAGAAACAAGAATTCAGCAGTTCTTCAAAGTCTTTCAAACAATGCTTGCAAACATATACATGGTTCATGCAATATATTGATGGGGACGATTGTTTTCAGTGTGTATACAACTTGAAGCTTTCAAAGTCATGTTACTCGAAACTATGTTTTTTGAGTTATGAGCGATATATAAAATAAAACATTTTATTTGTATATAATCATGTTGTTAGTTTAGGTTCAAGTCGAGATGAGACTTCAAAAAGTGGGACAATCTTATATAATTCTTAGCACACATTATATAGACTTTACACTCAATCCGATAAATCGCGTGAAACACTTCCGACCTTAATGAAATTAGGTATAAGGCCTCACGTTATCAAAAGCTAATCACCGATTAAAACAAGGGTGATTTTGCCACGTCCATTGTGGTAGCTCCCATACAAAAGATGTTTGGCCGTCTGGTTGTTCGGCATGAGAAGTCCCGCAAAACCAAACCAATCTTTATGAAAGTTTGTACTAGTCAGTATTTAGCCAAACAAAGCTCTCCTATAAAAAATAAGCTGTTTTTCCATACCCATTCTGGGACCTCCCATATAAAAGTTGGGCGGATGACCGGTTGATACACACGATAATTCTCATAAACAACAACCTATCTTAATACAATTCGGTACTAGGCAATATTTTGCTCAAAGCTACTGTCTAACTAATAACTGACTATTGTGCCACGCCCAGTTTCGTACATCCCATACAAAAGTTGGGCGTATTTGGGGTTTGCCGACTCAATATCTCCAATAAATCATAACCGATCTTAATAAAATTTGGTACTGATCAAAATTTTGACAACAACTTGCTATGCCCATTTTTGTACCTCGCATATAAATATTGGGAGGGTAACTAACTAACTTGGGTATTCAATAATAGTTAGCGCAATGTCGTCAATCTGCTGTTGAATATGATCACTTTTGAGTATGGGCGTTTTTTAACAGAACTCCCACGCAATGGATGAGGTACGGTATGGTGAGGGTATGATTAAGTCGGTTCACCCGACTGAAACTTATGTACTGGTTTGTTTTGGTATTTATTCCAAAACAGATGTTTTTTTTCCGATAAGAATACAAGGGTTGCCATAATCGTTAACAATATGGCCACTTACATTACCTCACCACTGAAAAACAAAATGCAAAGTTAACCTCCAATTAATTTAGAATTAAGATTAAGTAATCCGATAAGATCCCTACTCTGACCACCTAAAATTTCTTTCGACGGCGGTCACCACTATCGAGTAATGAGCCATGAAAAAGTTTCTGAAAATACCGTTAGGAACCGGTGTAAAACTGTAGGTGCCAATCAGTGAGTATAAAACTGGAACGCGCACAGCTCACTGGTTATAAGAAGCTCTCCCTTATCCCTTCATGGGATGTAACGGGAAACCATTTATTTTATTTTTTAATACGATAGTTAACTACCCACTTAAACACTGGCCATAAGTGGGTTTTTATTCTGTTAAATAATTGCATTTTTACATTACTTTCCGATGTTTTTGAGACTTGCGAGCGGTTTTATATGAAAATTTAAGGTTTTCTACATAAAAATCCAAAAAAAAGTAAATTCATGAAATCTGACACAGTAGCACACACTTCACATATACTAAATTTCTCTCTTATATCGATTCACACTTCAAAACGCACAAGCAACTCCTCATAGTAAGGCTTTATTCTTTTCACGAAACCTATGTGATGGCGCAGTGGATAGACGAGCGATCTTGCAATGATGAAGTCTAGGTTCAACAGCATATGAGAAAAGTGTCAGCACTAAATCAAATTGGTATTTAAAATTCAATAAAATATATCTATTATTGGGGCTACACTTCCATTCAAAATAAGTTATATTCAGTGAAATATAACTAATTTGCCTTCAACAAATATGGAGTTTGTCGCAAACAGGAGTTACAAGTTCGACGAAATTACAGTTACAGCCCTATTCTGGCAGGGTTACAAAAGTCACCACGGTTACTATTTGGCAGCAATGTGACAATTGTCACAAATCGGTATTCTGACACATTTTTTTAGTGACAAAAGTAACAAAAACTGTTACCTGCCAAAGAGGAGGTAACAGTGCCTGACAGGTGTATTATTTGCCGGAAAGTTGATACAAAATCATTTTATAAATTCTGCAAGTAAACAATAAAACTGTATATGAGAAAAATAATAATATATTTAGTACCAAATCGACAAGACTCTTCTTACGACTTTTGTTACTTTGTCCTATGGAAATGGAGCAGAAAGAACTTGATTTTGTGTTAGAAAGATTGAAAAAGCGCGAAAAGTATTACAAAACTTTTAATGTAAATATCTCCGGTCTTTCAAGGGATATTGAGTGATATACCTTTAAAAAAAGGCTAAGGCCTTGTATATTATCGAAACCTGCCAAAAAAATAAGTATAATAGGGAATTTTTTTGAAAAAATATATAAATTTTTAGCAGAAAAGTGGGGTTAAAAAACTTTTGTTTAATTAGCTCCCCTATGGGCTAATAAAAATAAATATGTTTATGCACTGATTTATAGAGCTTAGAAAGATCTTTGTAATGATTCCCATTTCAACCAGATCGGATTATAAATCCCGGAGGTACGAACGATTATATTCTCAAGCTTTAAAGGCCTATAGCTCAAGAAGTTGGACTGACCGCAGGGGGAAAAACAACTTTTTGAACTCAGCGCAGAAGCTTTTGTGGGTGGTGAAATTTTGATGTAGATCAGAGAGTTAGCGCTAAAGTAAGTTTCTTCCTCTATATGGCGCGGATGTGCAGGTGTATTCTTTCCGCTTAGCATCTCTGGATGTTCCTTGAGGAAGGCAATACAGCATTCCAGCTGTGCCTTTGCGGTGCGCTCAAATTCCCTAAATAATAATGTATTAATTTTAATTCAATAAAACATAAATATATTAAATACCTACTTTCCTTTTTTACCGCGATCATTTTTTACATAAAGCCATATGTTTTTGTTTTTCGTCCCTGCTTTTGACAACCTGTTATTGTGAGGTGACTTATTTGTTACGAGGTGAATTTTTCGTTGTCACTGTGTTGCCAGAATACCACATACAAACAATGGTGACAACTTTGTAACAATTTTGTGGTTATAATTTGATTGTTACCACATATACAGCATAGGGGTGTTAATGGAAACGCTTTTTGTTTCTAGTAAAAACATTTTTATGTTTATAATTGTCATAAAGTGTGTGGTGTGTTTGGTGTAACAAATGATCGTTGCTGCAATTGCCTTGCCTAAACGACGACCATTAATCTGGGATTTGGGCATTGAGATATTTGTATATGTGTGCTTGTTCTATTGCTGCTTTAAACATGTTTCATTACTGTGATGAATATGTTTCATCACTTTGTTGTATATGTTTTAATATTGTGATGAATATGCTTCATTACTGAAATGAATATATTTCACTGCTGCCATAAATATTTTTGATATCTCTTATGGCCAGTTTTTCAGTCAGTGGTGATCTTCGTTTCTTAGTTAAATTGTGGTTAAAAATCAAATTTTGTTTTTCAGGCAATGGTTATCAATGATTTAACCACCCAATGTTGGTTGGTTAACTAACTAACCCATATGATTTTGACACTCACATTACTGACTGCCAGAATGAGAAATGTAAGATTGCATAAAATACGTGTTTCTGTTTTGAGTATTTGTACATATACTTTGAGCCTATATCGTTAAATTGTTGCGGCAACATTATTTTTTACACATTTTTGATAAAATGACTTCGATTTTATTACATAATTTTAACATAATTCCATTTGGTTGCTCCTCTTTGTTGTTTTGGATTTAGCTTTAGCCCAACACAGATGTATTATCCAATAAGAATATAAGGGTTGCCATATTCGTTAACAATATGAAGGATTACTTTAACTTGCCACTGAAAAACAAAATGCAAAGTTAACTTCTAATTATCTTTCAATTACGATTAAGCAATCCGATAGTTAACTAACTACACACTTAAAAACTGGCCATTAGTGATTAATTTGTGCAATGACATTATTTTGATTAATCAATGACCTTGTTCCTCTGATACTACCTTATTTACATTAGAAATATAATAGCGGCATTCATGCAAACGTGAAAGCCGAGAACTGCTCAGCGCAAGTTTCCCTCGTACCGTTGCATGAGGCACCAAGTAAAGTTGCTCAGCGTAGTTCTGCTCAAAACCATATCAGCTGACCAAGATGGATACATAAGGTGGTAGCAGTAGCAATTGCATGTATTATGTATGTGTACTTTTTCTACTGTTCTAGTGCTATCACCTTATTTATCCATCATAGTCAGATGACAACGAAATGTCAAAAGTTTACACGTTTCTCCATCCCACGTTTGCGCAGCAAATTTGCCTCGAAAACTTTCCACTTTTGAGCAAGTCGCTTTGTATGGGAAATTTGTTTGTTTTGACGTTTGCTGTGCAAGTTTACGATGTTTTCGAGTTTACGAGGTTGTTTCGAGCTTTCATGAAGACCACTAATGTTGTTTTTTTATACGAACAAAGCAGCCCATACTTAAGATCCTTATAAAAATTGTAGAAAAAAAAAACTAGCTTCAATATTTTGGAAAATTATTTATCTTGGCAAGAGCAACCATTGCCATTAATGATGAAATACATTAATGTAGCTGCCTGAGCTGGTATGGAAGAATTGTACTTTTCAATAAATTTTATCTGGCGAATAGCTTAATCCATACGCCGCTTAAATACCTAAATCGTACTTGGAATAACTACATGAATGTCTATCGGCGCTACAAAAATGTGTTCAACAGGTGAAATAGTGGAACATGATTGTTATGGAGAAGAAGGCCTACTAGAGGATTGCCTTCAAAATTCCCCATGGGAATATATTCATATCTATGAATCTACAGCAACATAAGAATATACAAAAAATTGTGATTGATAAATCACATTCATACATATTATGGCGGGTCAAATTGTATGGAACGATTTTTTTGATGAAGCGTATAGCAAAAACGTAATCTATAGGTGATTCTGAGAAAATTAGGTCAAGAGACCATAGCTCTAAGTCGGATTTGGAGCCCCCCAAAAGGTATTTTTATCACCTTTCAGAATCTGTATTGATACCTGTAGAATAAGTCGTCAAATAAAATGTTGATTTTTTCTGATCTGATTTCTCTGATCGATACAAACAGGAGTTCGAAAACAAAAAAAAATTATCGTAATAAAAGTTGTTGGAAATTATCTGAACTTTCTTAATCTGCAAAAAAAAAAACTCGAAAAAAAATCGAAGAAAATTCAGAATTTATTAGTTAAAACATCATTTTAGGGTATTTTTCGACAAAAAAATTCCTAATATCTCTACTAAAAATAAAATAAAATATTAGTATCAATACAGATTCTGAAAAGTGATATAAATACAAGCCCACATTGAGAAATCTACTATAATTCTATCCGATTTTATGACGAATTTAATTAAATTATTCTATGTAACTATATATGGAAAAATATCTATTTTGAAATTTTGGGGGGCTCCAAATCCGACATAGAGCTATAGTCTCTTGAGCAAAATTTCTCAAAATCACCTATAGATTACGTTTTTGCTCTACGCTTCATCAAAAAAAAATTAACCCGCCCTAATACATATGTATGTATTTTATTGATTAACGACATTTGGAGTGTTTCAAACAAAGGGGTGATTAAATTACTTTTCAGAGCATTACCCTCACCCAGAAAAAAAAAAATGGTTTCCTATTACATTCCAGCAAGGGATTGGGTAGAGCTAATCACAACCAGTAAACTGTGCGCTTTCTAGTTTTACACTCACTGTTTGGGTCGTACAGTTTTACCCCGGTACCGAATGGTGTTTGGAGAAGCTTTTTCATGGCTAAATATTCGATAGTGTCGCCGTCAGTATGCGATGTCGAAAGAGCAGGTCAGAGCAGGGATCGAACCCCACGTTCTAATGTACAAGAGTGCATTGCACCATTGCAACACCGACGGACACAAACCTAGAAAAGACGTGATAAGTATTATGGGGACTCTGCGCATGTGTCTTCAATAGTAAGCAAAAGGCCCGGTGCAAAATTAGACAGGTGCTTACTTTGACAGTCATTAAACTAATTGGCTGAAGCTTTTATATAGTCGCGCAATACCGTTGATGCGTCGAAAGTAAAAGCTTTGTCGTCTTCTAGAATATTTTTTCGAATATAATTTGTACATACCCAGTCCCGGCTGGTGTGTAATTGCAATATCAAATCCTTTTGCAGCTATTTTAGAATTCTTCATCATTTTCGATTACGTTGAAAAGTAAAAAATTTAATTTCTAATTTCACGGAAGTGCTGCATGCAATTAGTTTTCATAGTTCTGTTTTCAATTTATGAACATTAGGCCGACTCAAAAAAAAATTTCCCTTTGTCCACCCCTCAAAATGTGCCATGGGTTGTTTTATGATGATTCCCAAAATATTTCGTGTCTAGCATTAAGATCCCGTGAACTGGACCATTTTTAAAAAAGGTATTGTTTTTTTAGTTTTTCAGAGAATTTTGTAGTTTTTGTAAACCAATGCAAAACATGTCCTGACACACCCTATTTCCAGGGATATTCTGGAAACAAATACCATCTCTAAACTAACAGATTTTTTTTGATTTAAATGTCAGATTGACATATTTTAATCTTTAGTCGATTTAAGTAAATACGTGTTTCAGCTTTTTTTGAAATTCGTACTATTTCAAGGTTGACATAAAAATTCAATTCAACATTACTTTTTCAACAGAACAAAATGGGTATCAAATTTTTTCCATGGACAAGGAGATCATTGTTGTACAGATATAGTTTTTTGAAATATATTTCCCCAGGTGCTTTGGACCAAATTTTGAACACCTGGAATTACTCCAATCTGACATTTAAATCAGAAAAATCTCTGTACCAAAAATGTAAAAATTAATTTTCTTGCTGAATGTTTTTTGAGATATTGAACATGTATACCGTTGTACGTGCCATAAAAACTCCTTTCATATGGTACTTATGTTGTAAAGTATACATTGTCTTTAGCTAAAGTACAAATTTATTAGAAAATCTAAAAAAAATAAATTTTTTTTAAAACGGTCCAGCTCACGGAATCTTCATGCTACACACGAAATATTTTGGCAATCATCAGAAAACAACCCAAGTTACATTTCGAGGCGTGGACAAAAACATTTTTTCCCCCACCATACAATGTGAGTCGGTGTAACGTCCATGTGTTGGTGCATGGTTGCATAAAAATGTACTTACTGCATTTGAATACGAAAATTTTGGGGAACATACATTTCGTCGACAGCTTAGTTTCAGCAGCGCATTGGTTTTGTAAATTTTAAATGCTGCATAAAATCCCACAATAAGATGTATAAGATGAACCAAATACCAATAGTTTCATCAATTTCAAATACTTAATTTTTTTTTGTATTATTGAAAATTTTCGTCTCCAGGGCGGACAAACAAATATTCGTTTGAACAACGAAATGTTAATTGTTGGACGAAAATTGAACTGTCAAAATATATATTGAATGAGATAAAACGCAACGACAATATCTAGACTAACGAACATGTTTCTTCATTGCGACGAAGGGGTTTTCTATCAGTGAACTGAACGGAAAAGTTTTGTCACAGGAATGAAAGGTTCATCACCCCAACAACGTTTGCCATTGAAAATGAGCTTACGTACAGTTTCATTGCCGCTACGAAAACGTGTTCATAAACAATGGTTGTTGCGGAACTTAAAATATTTCAGTGCAGAAACGAATTTGTTTCATTGCTTCTAAGAATATGTTTCATTGCTGCAATGAATTTGTTTCAGTTTTCCAATGTTTTATTACTATTTGTTTCAGTTCTCCAATGTTTCATTACAGCAATGTAAATGCTTCGTTGCTACAGTGAACTTGCTTCTATCCTGCAATGATTTTGTAACATTGTTGCAAATAATTTGTTGTTGCAATGAATTTGCATAGGTATTAAATGGAGTTATGTATTTTTAATAACAATTATTAATAATATTTGTTTAATTATTTGGTAAACTTAGTAGTTTCGTTAAATATTTCTTTAATTTGCAAGTCTCATCGGAAAAAAGATTGTGGTGTTTGCGGGTTTGTTCGTTTATGTGCCCATCGTAATCGGGTCCTACAAATGAAAATAAATACATGATAGTTTTATAACTAAACTTCCTATTCATATAATATGTGTAGAAGATGTGTGGATATATTTACATATGTATATGTAGTTACCATGAATATAAGATCCACTAGTGTTACGATTTTCATCACATTGAATGAAACAGAATGTAAGAAATCGGTTCAGAAATTCTTTTAACCACTCCCTATAGGCGTTTCCATTTTGACGTTCTTTGACATTTGTACGAAAAAATATATTAAAAAAATATGAAGTTGTATTTTTAAAAAGCTTTTTTTATATTTGCGTAGTAATTAAGTAACACTTTATTCATTAAAGAAATTGAGAACAATTGACACGGTGGATTCAAAAATAGAAGCAAAAATATGGGCTGGCGTGACGTTACAAAAAACAGAAGTGGGTGTTTGACTTGGATTACAAAATTTCAAAACTTCTGCGAATTTGGCAAGACTTTCTTTATGAAACTTTTTTTAGTAGCATTTAAATCAATATAAGTTTCTTTACGAAGTTATAAAATTAAAAATTAAAAATTTTTAGTTAAAATTGTTATTTAAAAATGAATTAACGCAACTAAAACATGAATTTTAGCATTTATATGTATATTTTAACTTTTAAGATATATTTCACTTGTTGAAAAGACATTTTAAGGGGGAAATGTTGATTTTTTTTGTAAAATAATGATTAGGAGAACAAGATGGGATAGTAGATAGTTATATAAAATTATATAAAGGTCTTAAATTATTGTTCTAGTTGAAAATGCAGTTTGGGCTGCTTTTATTTGCACGTCTTCCACTTTCGAAGATTCGACTTGCATAATTACTCTTAGAAATGTAAATTGTAAAACTTGAACCTGCATGTTGTAGCACGATAACACACCATCGCAACTAAAGAAAGCTCTTTAATAATACATGTAAAAAAAAAACTGGTGGATAACTTTTAATTTTTCGGTCAGGGTGGATCTTTCTGTGGAAATGCCCATATGTATTCTTTAAATCATAATTTTTTGTTGCGTTGGAGGTAGTTTCATTTAATTCCACCTCCTTTTACAAATACACAAATGACCACAACACACACTAATTCACACAATCTATTTTTCCCAATTATCATGGTTATTCAAATTGGAACAAATTTTTTAAAAATTTAATTAAACCATTCCGGCAGAAAAATACGTCTACCGAAGCTGTGGAAAGGTACTGACTAAAACCGTTTACGTGACCCACTACTCATGCTGACCATTTTGCCTTGCTTTTAAATACTCTCATTTGCTCTTGATCTTCATAAAAATTGGATTCGTTCCGTTAAAAACTCATTCGTTGCAGCAACGAAATTATTTCATCAATTATAAATCTTGGGAAACAGCCAAAATAAATACATAATAATAAACAATGGAAAAGGTAAGATATGAATCAATAGCACTAGTCCAAATTTCAGACACTTAATTTAATTTAGATTTTTGGCCCGTTTTCGCCAAAATTCAAATGAAATATAATTGTCTGAGGAACGAAAAATTAATTGCTGCAACAACGAAGTGCGAAATTGTCAAAGAAATCAGTGCTAACTTACAGTCCAAAGGACTTCCTGCAGGTTTACAGAATTTTTCATAAAGTGGTCCAATTCATACGCAAGAATTTTTTTTAAATAGCCTAAATAAGAATATCGCTAAAATAAAAAATGGCTATAACTCGCAATCGGTGAGTCCCAAAAATAATAAACTTTTACATTCATAGGAGCCTTTAACTAATAGATAGATGTCTAGGCACAACTTCTTTAAAGCAATCGCTAAAACTGTAACTTTTCCAACTAAAAAATCGTTAACATTCCCACATGTCTATATCTTGAAACCAGAGCGTCCAATGGAAAAAATAACCAATTTTTGCAAGTTTCTAAGGGGTTTCGATAAAGTGGTCCATTTCGAATGGGAGATTTTTTTTAAATAGATGGGCAAAATAAGAAAATTTGCTGTAACTGGGAAGTGGTCAGCACAATCGCAAAAATAATAAAGTTTTAACCTCCATAAGAGGCTTTAATCAATGGATTTCTTTAATATGTCATGTTTTTTTGATATCGATTCGATGCTCCGTTTCCGAACTTTAGACATTAGCGACTTTTTATTTTTTTTTTAGTTTTGTTAATGATACTATATTAAATACATACATTGGCTAGAGCTTATTAAGGAGGTTATCAATTTACTATTTTCCGAGTTATAACCATATTTTCATTTTAGGAAGATTTTAATTTTGGCTATTTTTGAATAAAAATTCTTCGTAGTTCAATTCCACTTTATGAAAGGCCCTTAGAAACCGGCAAAAATTATATATTTTTTTCGACTGGACGTTCCATTTACGAGATATAGTATTTTTTCTAATTTTTTTATATTTGCGATCAAAAATGGGGATGGGGTGGTGACCCATTACCCATCGCCGTGGGTAATGTGTAAAGACTGTCTGCCTATTCCCCATGTGTAATGGGTAATCGTGGTGAGTAATTCCCCATTGTCGTGGGTAGCTACCCATAATTTTCCCATACTATTATGGGTAACTCCCCAATATCCTGTGGGTAATGGGTAATCGTGATAGGTAACTCCACATTGTCGTGGGTAACTAAGGAATAGCTTGTGGGTAATAGGTACCCACATACCCTGAGGATAGTGGGTAAACGATCGTTTCCTATTCCCAGCGGCGATGTTTATGGGTTACACATCGGGGGGTAAATATGAACACTGGTCCTAAGTACTCTGCCATTTCATTACGTGCCTTATTATTAAAAAGACGAAGAAATAAATACAATTTAGTTGGTCCATTGCGGAGCCATATTTGTTATTTGACAAATTTGCTCACATTTATGTCCGACCTCTTTCCAGTTGGATCAAATTTGACACAATCGTATTGGGATAAAATTCCTTTAGTTAATGATAGAATTTGATATGGTTCATATTTAATATCGCCTCAAAGTTTTAACTGTTGCGTTTTTATGCGCTAGAGTTAAAAAAAATTCAAAATAGATCTGTGATACTAAAGGGTGTCTCAGTAAGAATGCACATTTTACTTTTAAAACAAAAACACGTATTTTTTGGGATAGTTGTAATTTTTTTATTGGATTGTAAAGAAGACGAGTACCGATTAAATACGGAAGAAAATATCCGTCAAATGGTCCCCACGGCTCTGATGACAGGTCATTAACCGTTTTGTAAAATTTTCCATGACTATTTCGCAGAGATGTGGCTGTACTCGTATCTCACCAATGACGCGGTGGATATCGGATTTGAGCTCAGGAATTGCTTCTGGTTTATTCGCATAAATCCGAGATTTTAAAAAAACCCCAAAGAAAGAAATCGCACGGCGTTAAATCGCATGATCTTAGTGGCCAGTTGACATCAGAATTTCTTGAGATAATATGTTCTGGAAATCGTTGCAGCAATAAGTCGATTGTTTCATGCGCGGTGTGGCAGGTGGCGACGTCTTGCGGAAACCACATGTCGTACAGGTCCATGCCGTCCAGTTGAGGCTACAAAAACTCCGTTATCATGTTTCTGTGAAGAATGCCGTTCACAGTCACTGAAATGTCGGCCTCATCACCAAAAAAGTAAAGCCCAATCACGCCGCCTGAGCGAAATCTGTACCAGACAGTTGGTCGTTGTGGATGCATTTCTTTCTCATGGATCTCATGTGGATTTTCTGAGCCCCAAATTCAAAAATTTTGTGTACTTACGAAGCCATTCAGATAGAAATGAGCTTAATCGGAGGCGATAACTTTTTTTAACAATTGGCATTGACTTCACTTTGCTTAATTACCCATTGAAAGAATTGCCGGCGTATTCCATGGTCTGCTGGTTTGAGCTCCTGAGTAAGCTGAATTTTGTACGCACGAAGGTGGAGGTCTTTTGTAAAAAATTCGCTGCGTAGTGCTTCGTGAAATTGGAAGTTGTTGAGAACGATGCCGAATTGATGTTTTCGGGTTTCGGGGACACTCTCGTTTACAGCACCAATGTTTTCAAGAAACCGACTAGTACGTTGACGCACAGGAGTCTTACTGTCCATAACCGACCCAGTTTCTTAAAATTTTTTGACCACTCTTCGAATGGTTGACACATTAGGTGGACTTTATCGACTGCAAACTGTTCGAAGTTTGCGAGCGGTCTCAGCATAACTTACCAAATTGTTGTAGTAAGTTTTCGCTCTTATAGCGCGTTGTTCTTGAGTAACGCGCTCGGAATAAACATAGGTGACAGCTGCTGAATTTCAGAGTTCATTTGCACAAAAAAAATCCGTTTCGCATTACATTCTATGAAGGGATTGGGGGAGCTTCTCAGAACCAGTGAGCTTTCTAATTTTTCACTCACTAATTTGGGACCTACAGTTTTATACCGGTTCCGAATGGTATTTTGAGAAGCTTTATCATGACTAAATACTCGATAGTGTTGCCTCGCTAAGCGAGGTGGCCGTCGTCGAAGGAAATGTTAGGTGGTCAGAGCAGGGATCGAACCCAAGTTCCCATGCACAAGATCCGCGCAAAGAGACACTAAATTTAAAAGGTACAATCTTACTGAGATACTCTTTACAAAATAAAATTGTTATAAGTTTATTTTGACGGTAGGTAGGTATCGTGTTGAGAAGAGAAACCGAATTCTATATCGGGTTAAAGTTTTCGTGTCACAAAAAAACTCTGTCGAAAACCAATATGAAATTATATATATTAAATATATGATGACAAATATAAAAGCTTGTATTAATGTCGAACAATATAATTCCAGTTTAATGAGTAGAATTTATTGTTGTCAATATCTCAAAATAAAATCAGCCTTATTGTGTTGTTGAAATCCCCTGAAATACCCACCATCCTGTAGCAGGAAAGTACATAAAGCGCTAACATTAATTAGGACAATTACCACAATTTTGTGGGCGAACAAATGTTGTTGTTTGTTGATGGCAATGCTAGTTAAGTAAATAATCAAATTTAATGACTTGACTGAAATAAACCTGTTTTCATAAAAAAAAAACATGTATGAAACGGACAAAACGAAAAACAAGTGAAATGGGTGTTATACCCCCTATTGGGTAAATTGTTCTGACATTAAGTTCCCCGACCACAGTCGGCCGCTAAGAACGTGACACAAATGAAATCATGTGTCTGGCCTTCTTATTTTGTTCCCCTTCCCCGTTATATATAATTCGGTGCTATTTGCTTTCTGTTATGGCCCTTTCCATTGTCGAAAGATAAACAAAACGTCCGGCTAGTATGCGCTAAGTAATATTTTATTGCACCAAATGAAATCACAGATAAATGAAATTCGTTTGGGGAATATATTTCTGGCACATGAACAATTGTTGATTCCAACATGCCTTTCCTTTGCTATGAATAAATTAATCGAAAACAGTTTACAATGAACAATAATATGGTAACTCTAAACTCAAAAAAGCATTTACTTCAAACAAAAATCATCCATTGAATAAGCTGTGCTATTTAGTTAGGATGTGGTTAAATTTAATTTTTTTTAATTATTGTTAATGTAATCCAAATATAGTCTAATACATTAGCCAGACATACAGTCGGCGAAACATCAAAAAAAAATAGTAATAGATAAGTTCTGTGGCACGAAGAATATGAGGCCGTATTTGCTAAATCAATCAATAAACGTTGTCATAACGTCTCTCACAATGAATGGAAGTGCTCCCTCATAAGCGAACCACAGACTTGTCAGTCATGTGCATGAGTTTTGAAGATAACTTCTTCACTGGCTCATAAAATGGAACAGAGATTACCAAAATTGTTTGCAAGCAAGTTAGTGATGTGAACAACGCGATTACATGCTTGTTGCGCTTCGGAAGTGGCGCTAAAACGATAATAAATGCCACCGATAACCAATGTTCATTCTCATGATTGACAAATGTATGGTTCGCTATAAATGAAAGTATTTTATTGACATTTATAGCCCATTCGCACTACAAAATATTTTCCCGATTTCGTATCAAATGTCCTAACCAAATTCGAAGTGTTCGCATTGGGATTTTCCCTGATTTGATTGAATGTCAAGGCGCTTTGACTAGGTAGTATTACTACGACAACAAACACACCAAGCAGACAGCAGTAGGCATTTTGCTTTATCTGGTATTTTCCACAATCAAATTCAGTACAAATGTATTCCAGGAAAAAAAGTAAACAAAAAAGTATAAAAAATATGTTTGAAAACAATAAATACCTAAGAAATGCGATAAATAAGTCGGGTATTCTAGTGGTACCATCACACCGATGTGCCGTGATTGAAATGGTTGTAAACAAACGTACTATTCGTTCGTAATGTGAGATAAAACAGCGTTGCATAAAGCAAATCAAGCATTTTTTTGCCTGATTCCTAGACAAATAAGAAAAAATACCCGATTTGTTATCTGTCAAAACGTATGGGGGAAATCAAGCAAATTTTCTTGATTTGTGCTTGAAATCAACAAAAGTGACAAAATCAAGAAAATCGATGCCAGTGCGAATGCTGTATTAAATTCAAACTTATTTTAGTATATACGATTCCCTGAAATGGAGCTGAACCCAGGCACCATCATTGCAAGTTCATTCGTCTGTCTCTAAATCCATCGCATACGTTGCACGAAACCCGAATGAAAGCTTCGCATTGGGGTTTGTTTATTTATTTTTATTTAACCCTTTGACGACCATGCATTTTTGGTCAAAGCGATTTAATTGTTTTGATTATTTTCGAGATCTATGACGTAATAAAAGCTGCGGCGCAAATATTGGACCAACAATTGTTTTTTTTTTGCACGTATTTGCAATTTTAGCTAAACGGCACACACATTTGGCAAACATCTGATCTGATTACGCAAAAATTCTCAAAGAACTCCCGGATAAAGCTATAATACATTTCAGGAACATAATAAATGCTATTTTCAGAGTCGGCTACTTTCTGGTGCAGCTCAAACTGGCCGAAGTGATTATGATTCCAAAGGTTGGAAAACCGCTCGAAAACGTGCATTCTAACAGACCGATAAGCCTCCTTCCAGTGTTGGGCAAAATAGTTGAACAAATTTTGCTTAACAGAATGAAGCCTATACTTCGAACCAAACACCTGATTCCTGACCATCAATTTGGTTTCAGGGATAAACATGCAACAATTGAACAGGTGAACCAACAGGACGGTTAAAACAATAAGGACAGCGTTTGAGGAGAAAAATATTGTTCAGCGGCATTCTTAGACATCAGCCAAGCATTTGAAAAGGTTTGGCATGAAGGGCTACTCTACAAGTTAAAGAAAAATATACCCTTCCCCTATTATGAACTACTACGATCCTACTTAGTGTGTATATACTTTTATGTTAAAGTCAATAGTAGTCAAATGAATTTATTTGAAATTAAATCTGGCATACCACGGAAGTATTCTCGTACCAGTGCTGTATACTCTGTTTACTGCGGACCTTCCCACTTGCAACAACACCGTAACGGCTTCATTCGCAGATGACACAGTACTATTGTCAACACACCATGACACAACAACGGGAACACAAAACCTGCAAATCCACTTGTATAAAATTCAGGATTGGTGTCAGTCGTGGAAACCAAGTCAGTGCATGTAACTTTCACGCTGACAGCTCGAACATGCCCCCAGCTACTAATGGGAAATACGGCAATACCCCAATCGGACAGTGATAAATATCTTGGCATTCACTTAGATAGACGTCTAACATGACAGAAGCACATACTGACAAAAAGGAAACAACTTGGTATTAAACTAACGTCTATGCACTGGCTCATTGGCCGAAATTCTAAACTTCTATTGGACAATAAGCTGCTATTGTACAAGACAATTATCAAACCAGTATGGACCTACGGTGCAGAACTGTGGGGCTCGGCGTCAAAAATAAACATCGAAATCATACAAAGATTTCAATCAAAATGTCTACGGCTCATCGCTGATGCACCCACCTACGTGAGAAACGAAATTCTTCACAGAGACTTTCAAACAAATACTGTTCAACAGGAGATCGACAAAATCAACGAACGATACGCTTTAAGACTGTCTTCGAACACTAATGTATTAGCACGAAATCTTCTAGAAGTAACTTCACAAAGCAGAAGACTTAAAAGATTCAAACTCACGCATCTAGTCAGCACTCGATGATATAAAACCCACCTACAACGAGGACCAGCACTGGTTATTGCTCATCATGCCAAGACTGCAACAAATTCAAATTTGTATATTGTTTCGAAATTGTTTGAATATTATGTACTAGTTGCCTATTGTCATGTATTTGGTAGATTGCAACAAAAAAGTGAGATAAAAAAAATGTTTCTGCCAAACATGTCTGCAGTCAATTTAAACGCGTTTTTACAAGTTAAGATATGGACTCAAAACGTACCTGACATATCCCGCACACAAACACCCAACAAACATGGTTTCCCATTACATCCCATGAAGGCATTGGGGAGAGCTTCTCACACTCAGTGAGCTGTGATTTTTCTACTTTTACACTCACTGATTGGGACCTACAGTTTTACACCGGTTGGTTGCGAACTGTATTTTGAGAATCTTTTTCATGGTTAAGTACTCGATAGTGTCGCCATCACTAAGCGAGATGACCATCGTCGAAAGAAATGTAATGTGGTCTGAGAGGCGATCGAATCCACGTTCTCATGTACAAGAGCGGCGCACACTAACCATTGCACCAAGGACGGCCACAAAGGTGCCCCTATTTTCGACCGCTGCATCGCTTTGTAATAAGACCATTTTTTAACCCACTTTGATGAGTGAGTCGTCGTAGGGGCAAAATCGGAGCAGTTAGAGAATATACGCCTACTACACTTCTTCAACAAATCACCCATGGATACATTTGTACTATCTCCCACCCGGACAATTATGTTTGCCAAAACCCTAGGGCAAACATACTTGTGTGTGGACGTCAAAGGGTTAGAGGATGCAGAACCAATTCAAGAAACATGCGGGTTTTCAATAGGGGTTTCCAATAGGGACGGGGATATGTTAAAATTGAATTAAAAGATGTTGAGTGTGAGATATCAACGAGGTTTCTGGTTTATTTGAAAGGCCTATTGGGAATATGATGACATCGTTCAAATGGCTGCAGGAGCTACGCATGCGACAGGTACAATTTTCGATGACGATTATGTTGAATTAAAGGGTTTTCCAATAGAGACAGGTATATGTTAAAATTGAATTAACAGATGTTGCGGGGAGATATCAACGAGATTTTGGTTTATTTGAAAGCCCTATTGGGGAGTATGACATCGTTCAAATGACCGCAGCGGCTACGCATGCGAGAGGTCCAATTTTCGATGACGGTTATGTTGACTTTGAGGGCAACGTTCGTTTGTGGTATTTGGCCAATTCAATACCACTCTACGTTAGATAACACAGTGCAACACGAAAAAATATAACCATATACGGACACCACTACGTGATAAAAGAGCAAAAAAAAGACCCCTGTCTCCCAGTTTTGCCCAAAGTCCTCCAGGTTTGTTTATATGCGCCCCCAAAGAAGTGGGGCCTCGGTGTCATTTTTGCAAAAAAAGTGAACATTTTCTCAAGTTCATATCTTCAATAAAAACCAAGAAAATTTACAAAAGTGTATCTCCGCTAGAAACAGTCAAAATCTATCCGACCCTAGTGGAAACCCCTTTATAAGATGAGAGAAATTGTTTATAATATCCGTGTAAATTCAATTTTTCGTTTATTATTTTTATTTGTCGCAAAAGTAAATTATGGTAATTTAGGGGGTAAACGAAAGTTCGATTACAACGACAGAAACGACTTACGATAGAGTCTTTTAGTTGCGGTATAGTATTAACTTCTGCGTCCATCCATGGGACTATGTAACCAATGAGAAATGTTTTGGAGCATAATAAAAAATTTTGCGGCAAACGAGCTCAACCATTTTTTACCCAGCTTTTAGTTGTCTTATAGCCGAAATCGAAAAACCGCGTATTTTATGTTGGATAACCGATTTTTAATCAAAAGTTAATTTTCAAAAAAAAAAAACTAATCATTGGAACTCTCGAAACAAATAATGGTGTCCCGAAATTCACGCTAGATTGAGTTTAATTGACTTGTTGTTCATGATGCATGACATTTGGCACCGCTTTGATGAAATCATCCACATTAGGGTGGGTTAAATTTTTTTGCGACAAAGCCTCATCGAGATTCTTGTTCTATGGGTCATTTGAAGAAAGTTTAGCGATGAAACCTTAGTTCTAAAATGAATTTCGTGCCAACGGATTTTTCGAAATAGGTTTTTTTAAATGTTCAATAATGGAGTTATATATTGGATTAAAAAGGCAAAAGAAAATTGTATTTCCTCTAGTTAAATGTGCTTTTGGGGGTTTTTTGGGTCGACGAATCGATTTTTGGTATTTAGTTTTATTTTTGAGTACCGCCAGAGGGCGCCTTCGCCCATTTTTTGAAATTTTATCGTCTTTTTTGGGGAAAATTTACGAAATTGTTATAAAACTTGACGGATATTTTAGTTTCTCATAATGAAGTCCCACATTTTAAATAGCCCATAATGTTGAACGCTATAATTTAGGGGGGGTATTTATTCACGACCTATATCGATTTCATTCAATTTAAGACAATGAATGAAAAAAAAAACATATTTTTTCCTTATTTTACTTTACAGTTTTTCTTTAAAAATTCAACTTAAGGGATAAAAGCACATACAATGTAAATGAAAAAAATTGAATTCAATTCAGTAATAAATGGAACATAACACAGCGGTTCTACAATCCATAAAAGACCTACTTTATATTGGAAAATGTAAACGTGACTTGAACGCAGCTCTATGCTCATGTGGATTGATTCCAGAACAGTTGAAAGAGTTCATGATGGACCAACATAATGACAGAAGATCTACGATACCCGAATACGAGACAGAAATTGAAGAGCAAGTACCTACGTCTACAATAATATTAACATTTGAAGAGCGCCGGGGTCAAATATACGTACACGCTGAAAAATATCGGCCCCAGCAACATATTGCAGGAAACATGTATATGTTTGCAAACACTAATTTCATGAATTGAAGATTTGCTGCTTTTTTGTTTCTTTGTTGCCTGTCTCGTATTTGTTTTTAGCGGTTTTCAACAAAAAAGCCACATTTGGGACTCAAAACCATATGTTATAACCTATTAATCATTTTCTCTCAAATATGTTATATTGAATAGCAACCACAATGTGTTTGGGCACAAGTATAGTATACAAATAAGACGGGTTTTTCACCGTGTACCAGAAGAAGATAAGGATATTGATTATGAGCATAGTTCACCTTCAATAGGTCCATAAGGTGCACCTCAAACGAGACGAGGACCATGTACTCCCAGATACGATGCTTTGAACTTTGCTATGATGTGTGACAGATTTGGTGTGTCTGATAGAGTAGCATCAGCATTGGCAACATCTCTTATGGAAGACATTGGTGTTAGAGATAGTCTTGGCAATATTGTCATTATGGATAAGAGTAAAGTTCGTAGAGAAAAATCTAAATGTATGTAGACAGAAGGTGCTTCTTAGTCGATTTGATGCTTCCAATTTAATTGCATTTTCATTCGACGGCAGAAAAAATGATTTTTTAACGATGGAAAAAATCAATAACAAATTTCATTCAAGGATGGTCAAATAACCTCATCTAGTTGTTTTATAAAAAAAATATTAAAAACTTTAATGTCATGGATTATACATATATAATTGACCTGAATGATAATTCAATCATATTCGAACCACCATTTACTGTATTCATTCCTTATGAATATCTACAACAATATCTAGAAGACAATGATCCGCCGCTGCCTGATCCAAAAATTCCCTTACACATACAAGCAACGGAAAGACACGTTCAATTGCTCGCTAGCGTGTCCAAACGAGTTGTGGAACTGAATCGAGGAGTTATGGCGGTGACATTAGAAAGCCGTGAACAATTCCCCAGACTTGAAAGCAAGAATGACTTACAAAAATAACTCCGTCTCTATTATTTTCATAAAGTCGTGTTTCTGTTCCTTTTATTACTGAATTTTATATGCTTTTATGCCTTAAGTTGAATTTTTAAAGAAAAACAATAAAGTAAAATAAGGAAAAAAATATGTTTGTTTCATTCTTTGTCTTAAATTATAGCGCTGACCATTATGGACCATTTAAAATTTGGGACTGCAAATATTCGTCAAGTTTCACAACAATTTCGTCAATTTCGTAAATTTTACCCAAAAAAGGCGATAAAATCCCAAAAAATGGGCGAAAGCGCCCTCTGGCGGTACTCAAAATTAAAACCAAATGTCAAAAATGGATTCGTCGACCCAAAAACCCCCCAAATACACATTTAACTGGAGGAAATAAAATTTTCTTTTGCATTTTTAGTCCAATATCTAACTCGATTATGAAAATTTAAAAAAAAACCTATTTTGAAAAATCCGGGGGCTCGAAATTCAGTTTAGAACTATGGTTTCTTCGGCAAACTTTTTTCAAATGACCCATAGAACAGGAATCGCGATGAGCCTTTTTACATTTTTTCGGCCCCCTACAATTCGACCCGCCCTAATCCACATACATACATAGTATTCAACTTACCAACAACAAAACAATAATGTAATATTGCGAAAGGTCACCATTAACTGTTATTGCCCGTTCATACGAAAGAGGGTTCGATGATGGATTCCTATAATGCGAATATTGTTACCATTAACGAAGCCATCAAGATAAAAATTATCATTTTGTATTTTTAAAATATTTCTCAACAATCAAAGCACGTTGTTTCTTTAATTTAAAGTTAAATTTTTAAGAGATCTGATCGGTCAGCTGTCATGTTGTCTGTTTTCCCCCAACAACAACACTTTGCGGCAAACCTGGCATAAAATTTAAAACTTGCGTGCATTTTCGGACACTCTTACAAACATGACTGCTATTTTCATATCTAAATATGATTTTATGATTTGAATAAAATCAAATCGAAATCTAGACATTTCTTAAATCAGCTGTTTGAGTGTTTAAAATCTAAGATCTAAAAAGATTTGCAAACAATTTTTTGTTCAAATTTCAAAATTTAACATGTCAGTTAATAAACTTATTTGTTTTATAAAGTATATGAAAATCTCTTTCAAATTGGACTCTGATCCTTAAATTTAAATTGTATACTCATGATTAAATACTGTAATGAAATTTTGAAAGCAATGAAAAATATATGAAAAATTAAAAATTGTAAAAAAAAAATCACGTTTCACCAATTTATGCTAGAATTAAAAATTGAAGAATTGGTGTTTCGAAAAAATCTAACCCCAGACATGTTAAAATTTGATTTAAAAACTGGGAACCAGGTTCTAAAAAATTCCGGTGTTTTGACACTTTTATTTGACCGCACATTTTGACACAATAATGACCAGTTTTTCAGTCAGTGGTCATCTTCGTTTCTTAGTTAAATTGTGGTTTAACATAGAATTGTATTTTCCGTCAATTGTTAACAATGATTTAACCACCCAATGTTAGTTGGTTAACCTGAAGTCATTATCACATTACTGATTGTCAAAATGAGAAATATAAGATAGATGTTTCTGTTTTAATTATTTGTACACATGCTTTGAGCCTATAATAACGTTAAATTACAGGTTTTTATTAGTTTTTTATATATTCAAAAATTAAATTAGAAAATTTGTCATATGACAAAAACATTTCTTCAATTGTTTAATTTTTTAATATTTTGTTATTGTTGTTTTTTCAAAAGACATGAAAAAAAATTTTTGTTTATCAATTGATTTTCATTTATAATTAATAATTGCGTATATCTTCCTGAAGATGCTATCCAAAGGGTAGCGAAATATCGAAGAATATAATTAATTAAAAACACGAGCAAACGTTCGAACAATTTAATTTTTGAATACAATACGATAGGTCGGATAAATCATCACTTATTCAGTTTTTCATATATTTTTGTTAAAATGATTACCATTATATGCATTTATTTCTTGTATTACATGATTTAATTTTAATTGTTCCTCGTTGTTGTTTTGGTATTAAGCCCAAAACAGATGCTTTTTTTACCATAATTGTTAAGCCGTCATTACTTTAACTCGCTACTCAAAAACAAAATGCAAAGTTAACCTCTAATTACAACTAAGTAATCCGATAGTTAACTACCCATTTCAAAACTGAGCATAAGGATACATTTTCATTTCCGTTTCAATTCGCAATTCTAATGTGTAAAATTTTACTTTTTTTAAATTTATATTCGCCTCAAAATTCTAAATTTGACCTATAAACCTTTTTTGTCTACCTTCACATCATTTCTTTTTCAGTTGGTGGCCATAATTAAATGGTCAATAATTCAATACCATTTACAGTTATTTCCTCAGTTGCCTTGGTCAACACATTATCAGTGACGGGTTAAGTTATTATTGGTTTCTTCTTCATTATCTAATTCCTTTTGGTTTTACTTTCCATTCTCTGTAATAGAAATTCATTGATTGCAATTTTGAATGAATATAGCCGAATCGTTACATCCATTACTTATGACCCACATATGAAATAATATTATTTGATCAGGTTAAAATGTAGGATATTGAAAAGGTTTTCTTATCAAGGTAATGAGCAGGGTGGGCTTATCATGCACTTGCCATCAGACGATGTATTACATACAGTATGTCTCACCATGGTCTTAGCGAACGGTCTGCGTAGAAAGTTCGTATTTGAAACCTATAGCCCACTAACAAGTGAATAAGGTTATCGTCGGCTTCTTCAGCCTTTTAACTATGTTGGGTCTGAAGCTAGGCGTGCTGTCCAGAATAAAACCCAGGTATGTGGCACATTCTGAGCACAATTGAGACCCATTCAACGTAATATGTTCCAAGGCATTTTATAACTTCGAGTAAGAAGGACCTCCTCCAACTAGTCCATTTTCGTCAGACTTTTGAAAATTCTCTTAGCGTACTGGTATACTTACGAGTATATAACTATTGCTAAGCTATTGCCACATCGGTCGTGTACTTCTCTTCTCCCAGTCGTATTTTCGACATTGACCAGAATCTCATTCAGAGCAAGGGTACATACTGGGGACAAGGCCCGTCCTGGAGTGTGCATCTGCTAATCTACTTGGAGGTCGAGGTGCCGAATTAAGCCGGGACACATATCATGGTGAGCTTTTCGTAAAAGAGCCCCATAAGATCCACGCCACACCAGCTCCAATTCTGTATACTAGGCGAAATATTTCTGAACGTTCACTCCATGACAGAAGGCCCCATTCTGCACTCCTTAATAGTCAAAGATTTCTCTATGCATCCCACTAGTGTATACAGGTCTGTCTTTGTAGATTTGCCTTTGCATGCTGCAATCCAGATGGTGTCCATCTGTCAGTTGTTCCAAAGGTTTTAGTAGTAGCGGTGGTAGCCTTGTAGTCCTAAAATGTTTACGAGCAGTGTGAGAGACATTACCCGCTTTGAGAATAAACACCACTCTTGTATCGCGCCACACTTCAGGTATGTATCTGTAGTCGGACTCAGGATACCTAAAAGGTTTGAAGCTGCCGATATCTCCTTAAATCCTGGATTTAGTAACATCCCCAATAAGGTATTATCTCAAAATCTGCGCTACACCGTAGAGTTGTTGGATGAAGATGAAATTGCTATTTGTTTAATTGAACTTAAACCCAGTTAAAGAACTCTGTGTCGGGATTCGACGAAATATTCTATTAATCTCTGTTGAAGCCCTTAGCAAATCCAAAAGCGGCTTGACCCTTATACGACTCGAATATGGCTACACCTATAATGCTGCAGTTAATTTACATCAACTTCCTTCATAATACACCTAACGTGACCTCTTTCAGTTTATGACTTCGTTTAGTAAAACGCGAGGCGGATGTGGCCGCAATTTAAGATCGCTGCCTAGTGGGTTGATGACGAAAGAGTACAAGGCAATAGCCACAATACGGTGTAAGAAACGATATGAATATATTCCTATTAACGGTGTATAACGACAGGCCCAGCTAAATGGGTACACTACTTGGGTGGTCGCATCGTATACTCCCCATAAATTAAAGTGACGAAGGACATCTGTGTCGAGGGCAAGATACCGGTTTCATTCAGTACTCTTAAGATGTCTCATAGAGGAGGCTAAAAGGTTAAGCACCCCAGTGATTTTGGCCTCTGACATAAACGCATAAAATAAATGGTTTCCCGTTACATCCCATGGAGGGATTAGGGAGGCTCTCACACACCAGTGAGCTGTGCGCGTTCTAGTTTTATACTCACTGATTGGCACCTACAGTTTACCACCGGTTCCGAACGGTATTTTGATAAGCTCTTTCATGGATAAATACACAATAATGTTGCCGTCACTAAGCGAGGTGACCGCCGTCGAAAGAAATTTATGGTGGTCAGCGCAGGCCCCGAAACCACGTTCTCATGCACAAGAGCCGCGCACACTACCATTGCACCACTGACGGCCACGTAATCGCATACTGTCCAAAATAGGGTAGCTCTGACATCAATGAGACGGATGACACACTCAGTGAGTACCTACTAGATACGTACTAGACATCTGCACAAGGCGTCTTGAATGACCATTCAAGACATTTGTTTTTTTTTTTATCAAGCATGTCCTGTAGCGATGTGTGTGAAGAGCTCAAAAACACAATAGTACTACTTCTAATTCGTCCACGTCGAATTGTGTTTTTATGCACACACACTCATTCACCCATACACGAATGTTTTACCGACAGACAGTACTTCGTTGCCTCAATTTCGCTACAGCACATGCTTCAAAAAAAAAGCAAATGTCTTGAATGACCATTCAAGATGTCTTGTACTAAAATTGCTGTAATTCTAGAAATGAGCCGACTAGCTCCAGGAGGACATATGTATGTATATGGGATGATCAGAGAATGACATGTTTTTCAGAACAATTCGTTCTATAATAATCAATACATCGGATTCCAGTTAGATTAGAATATCGCCCATCCTGAAATAGTTCGCCGTAATGTAAGAGGGCCTGACTGCACTCACAGAACTAATTGTTTGAAAAGAGGTTGTAGCAAACGTAAATTCGACTGTTGCTACCGAATTGCAGTTGCCCCAACCAAATTGAGGTTCACGATTCTAAATCCACAACTGAAATTCGGTTAAGGCAAGATAGTGACAACCTTAAGTGCGGTTGTAACAACCTCTAATTCGGATGTGATTACATCGAAGTTCAGTTGTGGCTCATTTTTGCTGTTGGTGTGACGCCTCTGTGATAGATTTGTAGGAGCTGTTTGGGATCCGAATCATGGCGTGACGAATGCTCCCAAAAAAGTATCTAGAACTCTCTTAATTGGGAAAAAGGTTCAATGAAGAACTTGCGAATATAAGAAAGGCATGCCAATGACTATTTAATAAAGCCAAGTCATCCAGAGACAAGGAGGACTGGGATAATTACAAAGTTATTGTAAGGCGATACAAGAATGCACTCAGATGAGCTAAGATAAACTAGCTCTGCACCATATCGTAGGCGACGTGGTTTATGAAAATACTGGCTTCTAACAACAGGATGATAGGGTACCTGAAGGACTCTTCTGGGAAGTGAACAACCTGTAGGGATGATTCACTCAATCTCTTTATGGACAGCAATTTCCCTGGCAACTTGCTAAAAGAGGCGGCCGCTGTAAAAGAACATAGTGTTCAAATACCAGAAGTTGTCATGGAAATTGTTACTAAATCCAGGATTAAATGGGATATCGGCAGCTTGAAAACGTTTAAGTCTTCCGGGCCTGTTGTGGTATAACGTTATACAGCACTTTGACATTCATACCTAGAGGGTAGAGGGATATAAGAGTGGTGTTTATAGATAGGTCTGTCTCAGAGCACATATATACTTTAGGCCTGCCACATTGTCATAGTTCTGACATATAGACTCTTGAGTGCAAGTATTGATGTAAGAAGGCGGATATACAAAGATATTTGCGGCAAACATAGAGAAATTGTTCATTGCAAAGGACAATAGGTTGGTAGCCTTTCTTGACGTTTAGTGTGCGTTCAACGACATCACTTGTAGTCCGCTAGCATTGACGCTATCGACTCTTAAGCTAGACGTTGATATTTTGGAGTAAGCATACGAAATGCTCTGCGGGAGACGTATCGCGGCCGGAATGGGAATCTGGAACTATGAGGTATATTAACACTATACTGTAAGGTATCTACGGAAACTTGCGCTGAGAGGAATACTGCTCTCGCTCGAATATGAGGGTAGGAAAATTGTAGCTTACGCGTACGCGCTTGCCAATAGCAGTAAGAGGCAAGTATGACAGTACCCTAGGGTATATTCGTCAAGGTCGCTTACGGACTTTGTGCGAATGGGTGGGAGAAAATGTAGTAGGTGCAAATCCGGTCCAAAACGGAGCGTGGCCATATTGCGCAAAATTATCAAATAGCTCGTGAAATGCATCACGTTGAATGGCTATTGAATTAAGCATGCATAGTTTGCCAAGTACCTAAGTGTTATTTTGGATAGCAAGCTTGGTTTCAGACCCAAAATACTACAAAGGGTTAAAAAGGCAACGATTGCTCACTGGATCTATACCGCGTTGGTGAGACAGAAAATGCTCTCTGGGATTATAGTATTATTACAGGTGCTTGAGAATCCCATCTATTGTGCATTACTGACTAGGGTTCAACGATTGGCGTCGATGTGCATTACGGATGCCCTAGGAACCACCCCCACTGATGCACTAAATGCAGTGTTATATTTGTTACCGCAGTGTTATATTTGTTGCCGGTGTTACCGGTCTGGCATCAGGTTAAGGGTATTCTCACTATGGTCGGAGTCGGTCATCGAACAGTGCTAAAAAGTACTCCCAACAATCCTTCAATTATCGACCACTCAAAACCGGAACCACTATTCGATCTGAAATACTATACTCTCATACCGGATAGGAATTACTGGAACAAATCAGTTTCGGGATATAGGTGGATTTGTGAGTTTTAACTCGGGTGGGTCGAAAATAACTCAACAGGTAGGTTATGTGTTTTACTATAGATAACTAGTGTTGGCTCTTCTTCGTAGGCTACCTGATCACTGTAGCGTGCAACAGGTAGAAATGTTGGCGATTAGGGGCGTAACCGTCTTGCTGAGGGATGGTTGTCAATCAAGCATTGTGGTAATTCCGGGGACGGCAGATCAGATTAGCTGGCGGAACTAGGGACTACTTTACAGATTCCTTAGGAAGTGAATCCTGCTGACATGATGCTAACGATTTGTCTGGATCATATATGGGGAATATTAATTATATGACAATTGAAGACCCAGGTAGAAGAAGGTGTTAACTCAATTTTTTTTCAAAAACAGTAGTTTCCTTCTTTTAATGATTCCATGGTATCTGATTTTGTTATAGTTAGGGAAAAAAGTAAACATCTGATATTTAAATTATTCAAATTAAATTAAAATTTTTATTTGAATCAGATACCATGGAAACATTAAAAGAAGAAAATATTGTTTCTGAAAAAGTTAGTTAAGACTTTCTTCCACCAGGGGCTTCAATTATAAATTGTAGTTCACTCTGAATTACCTCAACAAATGCTAATTCAACAAAAAAAAAAACTAAATAACAATGACTTTCTTCCGAAACATTTCCTTCTTATCTGGAAGTTTAGAATTTAAAATATTTTATGTGTAAAATTTTATGAATTTCAAAATACTATGAGGCCTGCTCCGACCACATAAAATTTCTTTCGGCGTATCAGTATTTAGCCATGAAAAGCGAGTATCGAGTATTTAGCCATGAAAAAGCCTCTCAAAATACCGTTCGGAACCGGTGAAAAACTGTAGGTCCCAATCAGTGAGTATACAACTAGAAAGCGCACAGTTCACTGGTTGTGAGAAGCTCTCCCAAATTCCATCAAGGGATGTAATTTATTTATTTATTTTTTATGAGGCAACACCAATCGTAGCCACAAACCTCTACATATAAATTAATTTAAAAACAGAATTGCCAGCAGTCCAACAAACTTAAAATAATTAAAAGCATTGCCATATTTAATTACAATTGACATCCGATTCCACAACCTGAATTTGCATCGCCTGAGCAACTGCATTAGATAAAGTTAGACAAATTAAAATCCAATGCAAAGTAAAAACTCCCAACACTGGTATGGATGCCCTACAAGAAATCTCTCATGTGATTATGCATGGAGGTGGACTATGGGCGTTGATTCTGGAGAAATTGGCAGATAGTGAATATGAATCACGATGCCTTCTGTCTCTACACGAACGAACCTGTCTCTGTCTCTGCACCAACCTTCTGGCTCTAGCTAACACCCAAAGTATTAACACTTGTTTCAGTTTTGACGGGACTCTGCCAGATTGTTAGACATGTGACGAGATTTAAGGTCTAGGCAAATAACGTCTATTGAATCTGCCATGATGAGGATGAATCCACTGAATATCTTCTCTGCACGTGTCCAGCACTAGTCGGCTGCAGGATGTATACTAAGGGATCCTATTTTTTTTAGGCCCTTGGCAGAATTATCGCAGATAGGCTTGGGCAGGAACTTGATCTTCTTGATGCATACTAAATATGCATAATAATATTTTTGGGTATTGTGTCATTTTTTTATTTTTGGGGATATATCATGGATCGTTGTTGGCTTGGGAAATTGTCATATTGCCCAAAAAATCATGTCATAACGAACAAAATTCCGATTTTTTTTGGAACAACAACTAACATTGCAATTTTTTGGGCGATATGTCATTTTCGTTTTTGGGCGAAATGACGGTACGCCGATGTCTCGGGACCAAACTACTAATGATTATGCAAAACGTATTGTGTCTATTTCGTTAGTTGCAGTGCAAACCAATGTGACTATAATTTTTTTCACAGAATAAGAAAAATTCCTTATAAATTGGCAAAGTACAGTTTGTCGAATCTCACTTCAAGTAAGATTCGAAAATATGACTGTCAATATAGCATTCTTTTTCCATTTTACTCATACATATAACGTGATTCTTTTGCAAATTTAAATTTTTTTCGTTAGAAATAAAAAATGCCACTCATTTGACGTAGCGTACAAGTAATAGAACCATTCAGGGTAACTTGACACTCATAAGACGTCTCTTACATTTATTTAGCACTTGGTTGTAAAATGTGTATGAACAACCTTGGACACGTGAACATACTGCACGTTCATACACACATATGAATGAAAATATTTGTAAATACAAATATATTTTCAATAACGGAAAAAGACTGAAAATTAAAAAAAGAAAAACATTTTAGCACATACTAGTATTATACTCTCATACGGAGCAGGTTTTCCTTTATCTTTATCTAAAAGGAACTTAGCTGTTTTCTGTTTTTGGAATTTTTGCTAAAGTTGACGTTTGCATGTTGCTTCATAATCACTGAAATGAAATATAAACAAAAAAACATTTAATGTTTTCTGACTTGACCGTGACTTGTGTATCCTACACGCTAAGGTCAAGTCATTTGTCCTGCTGCGAACTCAAAATAACTTTAGCCGCAAAATGGTAGATATTTATTGAACACTGTAATTTGTGGAAGGAAGAATGTGTGACATGCCGTGATAAAATGTTTAGTTATATTTAGATCCAATTACAAAGAAATAATGTGGAATAATTTATAATGATATTGTTACGAATTTCCTTATTCGTCCTTTTTGCGTTGTTTTATTCCCAATAATAAAACAAGGTCCGTTTTAAATTACGATAATTACAACGGTTTAACTTCCTTTTATTTTACTTATACAGTACAACAGTTTACTTTATTTATGACACTTTAACAAGTCTTGTATTTTACTATCAATTCGCGTTGCTTACTTTACGGGGTTTAATCACAAACTGAACTCTCCATTCCAAAGACCTCCGCTATTTATACCAACTCACCATACACAAATGAAGGTACAAATATCTAGCGAATTCAAGAACCTTCTAGAAAATAGATGTTGTTGTTGTTGTTGTTTATCTTTGTAGAACATTCTCCTACACAGGAGAATTATCTTTACTGAGGTGAATTCATGCTACTGGTTTAGCGAGCTGGTACGTTGTTACAATGCATACTTTCAGGCGCAGCACTAACCGCCTGATGTTTACATACTGTTAGTAGAGTCATTAACAGTAAGCAAAAGCTTTTACTTATTCGTAACACTGCCCCCCACTTAAGCCTGTTCGTCCCGAGCAGGCTCAACCCTCCGTTTTCCATACAGAGCTAGTCTTTCCAAATGCACGACTTTCATTTTAGCTCTTGGACTTTGACTTTTCTGGATTCTATAAACCACGTCGTTTATTCGTTTTACAACCCTGTAAGGGCCTTCCCAGTGAGTCTGAAGTTCTGGAGATAAACCTTTCTTGCGCTGTGGGTTGAACAGTAAAACTAGCTGGCCTTCATGGAATCCTTCGGAATTTGCCGCTTGGTCGTACCTGGCTTTCATCTTATTACTGACCAACTTCATTCTGCTGCGAACAAACTCGTGAAGTTCGCTAAGCTCCCCTGGGATACCATCATTCTCCCCACTGTCGGATGTTAGGCAGTTGCCAAACTCCAAATTTCTAGGGAGCTTTAACTCTGTCCCAAAGACGGCACTAGCTGGTGTTCGGGCAGTGGTATCCTGGGTGGCCGACCGGTATGCTAGAAGGAATTTTGGTATGCGTTCGTCCCAGAATTTTCTATCCTTACTGACGATCTTGCTCAAATATTCTTCAAGAGCCTGATTAAATTTCTCTACCGTACCGTCAGTCCGAGGACGCACTGATGTCGTTCTTATACCACGAATTCCACTCCTCTCGCATATTTCTTTCAAGATCGCAGATTCAAAATTTCTACCCTGCTCCGAATGCAGTTCTAAAGGGACACCAAAACGACTTATCCAGTTGTTCACCATAGCTTTGCTTATTGTTTTCGCTTCTTTATTAGGAATAGCGTACACCTCGGGCCATTTACTGAAGTAGTCCATAACGACTAGGGCATATTGGTTCCCAGAGCTACTCGTTGGATATGGACCAGCCACACTCATGGATATTCGCTCGAAGGGAGCACTTGGGCTCTCCTGATGTCTCTGTTCGCAACTCCTCCGCGTTGGTCCTTTAGTTGTCATGCACTGGGTGCAGCCTGCAATCCACTCGGATACAGCTTTTTGACGACCAACCCAATAGAAATGTTCCCTTAGTTTCTCCATAGTTTTGCCTTTTCCGAGGTGCCTACCACTCGGACCATTATGAGATTCTGCAATTATCTCTTTCACTTTCAAGGCAGGTACCACAATTAGATTTTTCTCCGTTTTACCATCTTCACTTTCCCATACACGGTATAGACAGCCATCTAGCAATCTCAGGCTATTCCACTGGGCCCAATATGATTTTAAAACGGGGCTTTCTGAAGCGATTTCATTACGCGTTAATTGTCTATACTCTTCCTTTGCCAAAATAATTTTTGCCAATACAGGATCACTTCTTTGTGCCGTGAACCACTCGTCGTCCGATTCAATTCTCAGGGATCGGACGTCAATAATTTGCTCTTTTATCTCAGCCTTAGAATTCTGCGTACGCTCGATTACATGTGGACGGTCATTTACTCGTCCGGTATCGGCCGTTATCGCTGGAGATCTTGAGCGTTTTCTCAGGTCTCTACAGTCACGCCCTATATGGTCACGTTCGCCATGACTGTCACCTTTCAATTTTGTTGCTGCCATAGCGCTTTCGTGAGAATCCGAATCACTTCCTTCAGTTCGCTAACGGCGCCTTTCAAATCTTTTGATTTGCCTTCCGTTTCTACCCTTCGCACATGATATGTCTGTTGACTGGCAACAACCCTCGCCGTCTCATTTGCCAAAGCGAATGAAACTGTTTCCACAAATGTAGCTTTTTGTGAGGCATACACCGAATATCTAACGTCAGGATCGTTAATGCCCCTAACAAATGCCTCTATCTTAAATTGCTCTAGGAAAGTTTGGGGTTCTCCAGGATATGCCATCAACACCAAACGTTCCACCTCGGTTGCGAAGTCCTGAAGCGTTTCATTATGCTTTTGCACTCGGCCTCTCAATTCCATGCGATATAAATCCTTCTTGTGATCGCCACCATACTTGCGTTGTAACGCAGCCAGTATATCCTCGTAGTTGTTTCTGGCAATGACGGGAATGCTCTGAAGGACTTCTGCTGCGTTGCCTTTCAGTGCTAAAATTAGCTCTACTGCTTTGTCGTTGCTGTTCCACAAGTTCTTAATTGCGACCATTTCGAATTGGAATTTAAAAACATCGAAAGGTGTAGAGCCATCGAAACTGGGAGCTTTCAATCTACTAGAGCCTTCAGAAATTACTCGCACCGGACCCTCTTGCAACTGAAGTTCATTCATTTTCCTTTGCAATTCGCTTACATCGTTTTTTAGTTCCCGTTCGACTTCCTCGAACTTATGTTCGACTTCTTCAATCTTCTGCCCCATTTCCTCGATTTTTTCTTCAACCTTTTCGAATTTATCGTTCACTTGAATCTCCATATTGCTCACAACTTCGGAGATTTCTTGCAGTTTCTCATTTGTGGCATTTGATGTTTCTTGAATAATTCTAGAATTCTCGCTCAATTTATCGTCCATAATTCTAGAATTCTCGTCCAATTTCTCGTTCATAATTCTAGAATTTTCACCAAATTTCTCATTCAGTTTGTCGTTAATTATTCGAGAATTTTCGCTCAATTTCTCGTCCACAATTCTAGAATTCTCGTTCATAATTCTAGAATTTTCGTCCAATTTGGCCATCATGGCAGCAAACATTGTAGAAACATCTACATTGCCAGTTGCTTCTTTTGCACAAACCTCCATTTCGTCTTTGCACTCGAACTGATATGTGTCAATGTTGATGTTTCGGCGTTTAAATTCTTCTATTAATCGCCTCTGCAGCTCTACTTTATTACCAGCTGTCGGTTGATCCAATTTGCTCAACTCCTTTTTTAGCTGTTCAACTTTGAGTTCCTCAAACTTCATCGTTGTCCTTAATTCGTAATTTCACTTCTGACACCAATGTTACGAATTTCCTTATTCGTCCTTTTTGCGTTGTTTTATTCCCAATAATAAAACAAGGTCCGTTTTAAATTACGATAATTACAACGGTTTAACTTCCTTTTATTTTACTTATACAGTACAACAGTTTACTTTATTTATGACACTTTAACAAGTCTTGTATTTTACTATCAATTCGCGTTGCTTACTTTACGGGGTTTAATCACAAACTGAACTCTCCATTCCAAAGACCTCCGCTATTTATACCAACTCACCATACACAAATGAAGGTACAAATATCTAGCGAATTCAAGAACCTTCTAGAAAATAGATGTTGTTGTTGTTGTTGTTTATCTTTGTAGAACATTCTCCTACACAGGAGAATTATCTTTACTGAGGTGAATTCATGCTACTGGTTTAGCGAGCTGGTACGTTGTTACAATGCATACTTTCAGGCGCAGCACTAACCGCCTGATGTTTACATACTGTTAGTAGAGTCATTAACAGTAAGCAAAAGCTTTTACTTATTCGTAACAATATAATAATAAAAATGTTATATATGTGTTACAGCGCGTGTCCGGTAAAATTCGAATAATCGAATTGTGACAAAATATTACTCGAACTACGCAAAAAAAATTAAAGTCAGCAACCCCAGTGTAACTTAGAAATGTGGGAATTGTGTTGACTTGCAAGCAAACACAAAAATCAAGGCTAATGGGAGCCGATGGCTATCACGACACGTAAAGAAATTTCGTCAAGGTTCTTAAGTTTATGCGATATTTTTCGAAGATTTGCATCGTAAAGAATTCTCAATGTAATTGAGTTTTAAATTGCATTTAGGTTGATGCCTTTTTCAATAGCATAATTCTAAACATCCGGAGAAGCCTAAATCAAAAAAAGCTATTCGGTCTGCCAGGAATCATGAGGATTACTTTTTAAGACTTATACTTTGAAAACTGTATCTGCAAAATTATACATTTTCACAATGTTTATAAAATGTTTTTTGTTTTAAATTTTAAGAACTCAGTAAACAATTTCTTCCGAAATCGGTAAGAAATCGGTCAAGCATTCTGTACAAGTTTCTGATTCTGATGCCGATCAGTGTTGCCAGTTTAGGGGATTTATCCCCAAATTGGGGTTTTTTTTCAAAACAGGGGATTGTTTTTTTTGGTCTGGGGATTTGGGGATTTTTTGGGGATGAAAATTTAAGATGTATTAAAAGCGCTTCTTTTGTATCATTGTTTGAAAGTAGTGATCTATCACTACCTAAATCAAAGCAAGCATACACTCACAAATAATATTTGGTTTTGCCTATGTGTGATTGCAAAAGCAAAGAGAAGAAATTTAATGTGGCAAGTCTATACTGTTTTTTTGCGTTGTCAGTAAACACTTGCAAATCATTATTTCTAAATGTTGTCAGCAAAAAGAATTGCATACACATGCCCATAGACTAATTACTATACTAGACTTAACAATTCTCTCAGGAAATTTATGACATTTGGCCTGGTGTGATATTTACGTTGGATGTTGAAAAGAATTGCTTTACTAATACCAGATAGAGGCAATGGTTCAAAATAACAACAACGGCATTTCGTTTTGTGTGTTAAAATTATTGTTTTAAATACAACACAAATGTATGCTAACAACAATAACAGTCAATAAAAAAGTGTAAAACACATTTAAACTTCACAGTTTTTCACCAAAACGACATGAAAAATTAAAGTCACAAGTTATTGTAATTCCACCTGGTGTATGTCACTTTTCGGCAAACATCTCTCTATCACACCGACCGCATCACGAAGAGTGTGAAAGGAAACATCAGATGAGTCAAATATTCTCTCTAGTAAGATTTACTCTATGCCCTTGTCAGTCCCAGAAAATATGAAAATGTTTTACTGGCAAGGCTGTACGTGATGACAACAATAAAACGAGTAACAAAAATTTTTGATATTTGGCGTCGCTGAAAAGAATAGAAGCAGTGAAGAAGAAACAACGAGAAATTCCAAAACTATCTACAAAACTAATAATGAAGTAGATGAATCTGAAGATTATGAGACGGAAGTATTTAATATACTAAGCCTAATGACTTTTAACCAATGCCCAGATCAAAATCCAGATCCCATTTGTCATAATCATTTTGTTATAACTAATTATTATTAAAATAATAATAATATAATATTTATAATTCAATAATAATATAATAATTTATTATGTTTATATTTTTCAATATTTAAGTTTTCGTTTTGTTTGTTTTGTTAAACTGAATTCTAAATAAATTTTTATTTTAAAACTTAATACTTTCTCGAACTCACTTAAAACTATGGGAATTTTCCGGGGATTTAAAATTTTTTTTGGGGATTTTCGGGGATTAAAAATACTAATTCGGGGATTTCGCCTAAAAAAAACTGGCGACCCAGTAAATCGTATGGGCGGTTGACAAGATTTCGGAATGATTTGTCTGGGGAAATTTGGAAAAGTGTGCAGATTTGTCGGACATATGTCTGCGAGAACTCTAAAGGGAATTCTGAAGGACTTGCTGATGTGCCTAAAGGAAGTCGGCATTAAGTCTAGCTAATGATCCTATAATTGTTCGATCGTATTCTTACTTTTTTCCGATTTTTTCCGCCGGACCAATTTCGGAGAGATGTCTGAAGGAACAGTCAAGCACGGCCTGGCTTTTCCACAGAATAACTTTTAATTATTTTCATTTTTTGTGTTAAAATTTTGTGAATTTCGATATAATATTTAATATATTATATTTATAAAGAATAAAAAACAAATATTTTTGAAAAAATATTTCGCGGTAACTAAAACTTAAAATAATACTATAGAAGTTTTTAAAAAAATTTTGGAAAACATATGCGGACTCAACGGAACTAATGAACTAATTAAACTGTGCAAGTCGAAAAATAACTAAAGCGGACTCAAGGGATTTACACTAAGTCGGGTCCTATGAATCGCACTGCATCATTACTTTATTGGCCTATAGTGATGGCTTCATACGAAATTCGTAGGGCCCGAATTAGTGTAAATCCGTTGAGTCCGCTTCAGTTATTTTCCGACTTGCACAGTGTAATTAGTTCATGACATATAGTGTTAAATTGTGGCCGACTGTGGTGCAATGGTTAGTGTGCGTACGACGTGGGTTCGATCCCTGCTCTGACCACCTTACATTTCTTTCGATGACGGTCCCCTCGCTTAGTAACGGCGACACAATCGAGTACGTAGCCATGAAAAAGCTTCTCAAAATACCTTTCGGAACCGATTTAAACTGTAGGTCCCAATCAGTGAGTATAAAACTATAAATCACTGATTGTGAGAAGCTCTGCCCAATCGCTTCATAGGATGTGTTGTAATGGGAAACTATTTATTTATTTTTATATTGCTTACAATTATTTCGCGGCGTTCGAAGTGTTAAACGCTCGATAACCCAGTTGTTACTGAGAGGGGATGGAAGAACAAACAAACGAAGCAATGCGGACAAAACCAAAACACCAGTTCAATTTCCCGAAAATGTATAGTTTGCTTATTGGCGCATGGTTTCCGGACTCCAAATACCTTTAAGAGAACGTGCAGAAACGTCGTTGATTCTCGTATTGATTAAAAATCAAAAAGTCCCACTGGAATATGTGCAGAAATGTCTTACAATTATCGTATAAAATTTCAGAGAATGAACAGAATCGGCTAAAAGATAATGTGCAGAAAATTGGTTTAAATGTTTGACAGGGTTTCTGACATTTCTGCTGACTGACTGATAAAATTGAAGAGAATTTGCAGACATCCGACACGTTTTCCGAAGAATCAGCGATTCTTCCTGGCGATCATAACAAAATGAACGCTTAGGCAGATGATTTTGCGAAGAATCAGCGATTCTTCCTGGCGATCATAACAAAATGAACGCTTAGGCAGATGATTATGCGAAGAGTCCGCGATTCTTCCTGGCGATCAATACAAATTCATCGCTTAGGCAGATGATTGTGCGAAGAATCGGCGATTCTTCCTGGCGATCAATACAAATTCATCGCTTAGGCAGATGATGAAAACCCTAGTTGTAATATATTGTTATTGTCATCGCTTAGGCAAAAGAATCCGCGATACATCCGCGATGTATGCGCGATGCAACCGCGATTCATTGCGAAGATGTATTATAACGGGATATTATTAAGAAGATCAAAACAAACAAAAGTTGAAAAATTTTCATTTAAGTTTTTGAAGTGATCAGTGAATGTTGTGATATTGTGTTGTGGCAAGTTTCTTTTCTATTGTGTTGTGGCAAGGGTGATTAATAAATATTTTAAAAATTTTAATAATAAACAGTAACATGTACAATAATTCGCTGGTAAATCCACATGGCGATTCACTTGCAAATCCACAAGGCGATTCGCCTGCAAATCAAAAAGCCATTTGCTTGTAAATCAGCAAGGCGATTCGCTTGCAAATCAACAAGGCGATTCGCTTGTAAATCAACAAGACGATTCGCTTGTAAATCAACAAGGCGATTCGCATTTCACCGGAAATTTTCTCACGACTCAGCATTCGGCGATGCATCGCAGATGATGATCGCCGCGATTAAGTTCATCTTCCACACGATTCGCAGATTATTCTTCCGCGATCGAAAATGTTTGCAGGGTATCGACCTGTTACTCTTGGTATCACTCACCCACACTACACACCAACACCATCCATTTGCATGTGATGGAATTAAGCTAAATATTGGTGGGAATCTAGTTTCCTATAACGCTCACGACTTCTAATTTTGGCAAATATATAGCCCATGCGCTTTTCGTCTGTAAACTTACGGCCTTATTTATAAAAAAAACAATAAATTAGCTCTAAAACATTCATCAGTTATTGAAAGCTTTAAGATTTAGTAAAGGTTTCAATCATAAGGTAATTCTTACAAAGAGAGAAAATTTGTCTCATCTGACGTTTCCTTTCATACTCTTCGAGGTGAGGTCGGTGTGATACACTGAGTTACAAGAACTATTGACTTAAATTTGTTATGTCGGTCTGGTTGAGAACCATGAAATTTAAACGTATTTTGAACTTTTTTGTTATCTTTTATTGTTAGTATACATTTGTGTTGGATTTAACACAATGATTTTAACACCCAAAACTAAATTTTCTTGTCGTTTGGTTTGAGCCTATATCTGGTATTATTAAAGCAATTCTTTCCAACATCCCACGTTTCTATCACACCAGGCCAAATGTCAGAAATGTGTTGAGCGAGATTTTTTCTCTATATATGTATTTCTCTATGATTTCAAAAATAGATAATTGACTGACAACCCTGTGTTCTGTATTCTCACATAGCTTGTTATATAAAACCAAGGTAAAAAATAACCGATAGACCGAATTAAAATTTTTTTATTTTAATTTGTCAATGCATTTTTAGAAAATTTGTAACCACTAATGGAAAGAAATATTCAACAACAAGTACAATTAATATTTGTTATCTTCTTAAATTTGGAGGAAGTTTCAAAAATCCATATCGAATTATATTTTGTTGTAATCAAGAGTTAATTTTGGTTACAAATTTGTAAAATTGGAACGAAGCTATTTGGTGGCCTGGCAAACTAATGTAACCTTATAAACGCTGCAAATATACATAAAATAATTCCTCGTATTTATGTCGCATAAATATTTGCGTATTGTACGCGTGAAATGTTAACAAATTTTTTTTTTCTTTGTGCATAATTTCTAATAAAATAACCTTAAAGAAGGGTAAAACATTCAACAAAAATGACAACCCTAGAGAACTCTTAACAGTGGCATTTTTCGGATATGAATACAATTTTTGTGACTTACCTTCGAAAAGCTCTAACAATCCTGTGATAGCCTTTTATGAATGAGGCAGTTCTTCGACGCTGATTCATTAACAATCCAAACAAAATGTTCGGTATTTTTTAAATGGCACGCAAATTCTGTAAATATAAAGGTGTAAAAAGTGTTAAATAATTCTAATAAATATGCAGTTTTCTAACTTTTAAAGATTTGAAAAAAAAAAACATTAACAATGACCTGTTTATAGGTCATTTAATTTCCAATACAATTAACGTATTTACAATGTAGAATCGTAGTATAGCATGTAACATTCTATACATTTTTTAAAGGTTTTTAGTTTTAAATATTATGATTTACATCAAATTTACATTGTTTTGTTTCTATGTGTTTCACATTAAGATCTTTTCGCATTCTGCATTCACGCAGCGGAAAATATGAAAATTCGAACTTTGACATTTTTAAGTTTGCTTAACCTCTTTTTGCATCAAAAGCAAACTATAGAAATATGGCCAACGACAAATTAGTAAAATAGAAAAAAAATAACAATTGTGTAATGACTTCTGACATTCAGGCTGCTATAAAATCTACCCAAACTGTATTCTTGACTTCATGAACTGCCCGCAACTGCCGCGCATCTTTAAACCAGATGACTAAGCAGTTTGATATCCATTTTATGTGAGTATCGGGGCACAGGAACATTCCAGGAAACTATAGAGCGGATAAGTTGGCAAAGTTAGGGACTACCTTATTTGTTCCACTATATATGAAGCATGTGGGTATGCCCCTTTCTTTACGCAAAGTCATACGTAAAACCAAATCTCTCAGGGATGCGAATGATAGATAGTCTGGAGGCACAAAATGCATGATCGCCAGATAAATATAGTAATGATTTAAACCTTTTTCGTTGTACATGAGAACGGGAGTTCGATTCTTGCTCTAACCACCTTACACTTCTTTTGACGATGGTCACCTCGCTTACTGATGGCGAGTACTTGTCAATGAAAAAGCTTCTCAAAACACCGTTCGGAACCAGTGCAAAACTGTAGGTCCCAATCAGTGTCGCCAACATGAAATATTGAAATGTGTTTCTACACAAGAGTACTACACTCACTCACACACGTTATATTTGCATCCAAACAACAAAAATAGTTACAATAGATTTTTCAGCATGCAGGAGTAGAAAACATACACGCTGTAAAATAAAGGCCCCAGCAACATATTGCCGGAACCACGTACATGTTTGCAAGAATTGTTTTCGTGAATTGAAGATCTGCCGCTTTTTGATTCTTTATTGTGCCAGACACCAGTGTTTTCAGCATTTTTCAACAAACAAATCCACATTTGGGTCACAAATACATATAATATAACCAATTATTCACTGTATCCCAAACATGTTATATTGAATAGCAAACACAATGTATTTGGACACAAGTATACTATATTTGTGGCAAGCTACAAGCACGTTATATTTGCATCCAAACATTAAAAAAGACAACTTTTTCAGCGTGTGTGTTGTCGAAGGTACAGAATTCAGTTACTTTATTTCTATTTTGACCAACACTCAGGGTATGCTCCTTATAAATACAATGCATTGCATTGAAATAAGGAAATAGGGATAGGAGTAGGAGGACAGAGAGTGTAGTGCTGGTTGATGTTTGCCTTAAACTTGCAGATATAATAACGATGCCCCAGTAATAAAGTGATTTAAATCCATTGGACTTTAATTACATATGTACCACTGCAATGCCGAGGTGACGGTAAATGTTAGGAAATACATACACCGGAAGTTTGTTCCCAATTATTCCAGCTTGTTCCGTTTTCAGACAGACGAACACTAACCATGATAATATCTATATTCTAAGGAGCTAGTAGACCTCGTTATCACTTATTAATATAATTGCTCTACTTTAAACACGGTGCAGAAGCTTCAAGGTGGACTTAGGAGATCCAGGCCAAACATTACAACTATAATGTATGTTGTGCGGCAATTCTTGATCCATAATTGTAATCCCGTGCTTTCACTTCCTCCACAGTACACCGACCTTAAACCCATGCAACATTAACGCATCGTTTTTGGGGGGAAAATATCAGACAAAAGTTAATTTCAGGAAAATAACAACTACTTCAAATTTTGACAGTTGGCACCGTAAAGTTAATTTTATCGATGAAATCGCTTTTACAGGCTGCATCAAAACCTAGGGTTGCCACGCAAGCTATTAACTGGTTCCCGATATTGCAATAGAACATGATTTCCAGAGGTTTATGTGCAATTAAGTTTGCGCAGCTGTAGTAATATTTTGATCCCATTTTCATTATGTATTATTTTTTTTTTATTTTTTGAATTAAGTACAAGAAGTTCATACTAACGGGTGATTTTTTTTTTGCTATTTGGGTTTTCAGTGTTACGATTTTGCAAGTTCACGCGTGATTCAAGATATCTGTCTAACAGCCTGTTTCTCTATCTAGAACGACAGTTTTCGTTCGTGTTCTAACAGCCTGTTTCTCTATCTAGAACGACAGTTTTCGTTCGTGTTCTATGCGAAAGAAAGTTGGTTTGTGTTTCACAATCTTGTCGTTTCCAGTCGAATGAAAACATACAATTTTTCAGTACAAATTTTGGTTTCACTATGTCGAATATGCTGTCACTTAGGAACAAACATGCAGTCAGGCGAACGAAAATTTCGACATTGAGAAACCAAATTTGATTCGAATATGAGTGACTGCTTTTCGTTCGCTTAGTTATTCGTTCGAGATAGAGAAACAGGTTGTAAGTAAAACAAGATCAGTTTGTCTTGCCATTTCGTCATCCATAGACTGACAAACGAACAACGCTTGCAAGTCATTGAGTTATATTATCAAAATTCGTGCTCTGTGAAAAAGTGTTTCGCAAATTACGTCCGTTTCATGGTCATCATAATCGACCCACCGAGCAGGCTAAATTCAAGCCATTGTGACTAAATTGCACACCAGTTTCAGACTATTGGACAAAAATCCAACAACCCGTATTCGTAGAGCGTGTACCGAGTAGATTATATCCGCCAGTGTTAATGAAGATCGCGATATGTCCATCACATCAATTGGGTTTGTGTTATTAGACCACCTGGACGATTTTATGTAACGACCTCGGTCTAAAGCCACACAAAATACAGCTGGTACAGGTGCTGAAGTCGGGCGACATGGTTGGTTGTTTGATTCACGTGGTTGCTAAAGATACTAATTAACATCAATTAGTGTCTTAAGACGCCGTTTTGCATACCACATCACTCTCCTCCTCTTCTGCGTCTTCGCAGGCGCGGCAGTGAACGTTATATGGAATATTCAGCTGTCTTACGTGATTACCGATTGTCCAGTATGTTCCCTCGGTTTTGACTAGTCAGGGAGTTAGTCCGGTGAATGTTATATTCTGGCCATGTGTTTCTGGATATGCGGCACGTTTCCGTACTATCCCATCTGGCCATTGCTCGTTTCAATGCAGGAAAATAACTCTTTTGGCCAACCCTATAGGCGTTACGACTGACACGGGCGACCTACTACAAGGTCGTCTTTTCGGCGAATGGACTTTAGAGTAACTGTATGATCACGATGATGGCCGCAAAGTTTCGGTCAAAGGATCAAGGTATTTTTCGATGACTCTTCACGGGCTTTTTTTTACCCAAAATGGAAGAATTGGGCTTGGTTGACATATGAATTCAACAGAATGGCTGCCGCGAGTATTCAACAGAATAGAGCAAAAACACAGTCGTGCAGATGTATCAGAAAGAGTGTTTGGCGATGTGTCACCGCAATAAAGACGAATTTTTGGGTCGATTTATAACCATGGATGACACATGGGTCCAGCACTTCACACCTCAGACAAAGAAACAGTCAAAGCAGTGGACAGGAATGGGAGAATCGTGACCAAAGAATGCGAAGACGTTCCATCTGAGGGAAAGTTCATACGGTCTGTTTTTTTTTTGAATGCGAAAAAGGTTCACAAAATATCGTTCGGCACCGGTGTAAAACTGTCGGTGCCAATCAGTGAGTGTAAAAACTAGAAAGCGCACAGCGCAGTGATTGTGGGAAGTTCTCCCCTGTCCCTTCATGGGATGTAATGGGAAACCATTTATTTTTTATTGCAGCGTTTAGGTGATAAAATAGAGGGAAAAAGGACGCATTTGGCGGAAATTAAAGTGTAGTTTCATCAAGACAATTCTCCAGTTCACACATCCACCATTGCGATGTGCAAAATTAATCAATTAAAGTTCGAATTACTTCATCGCGCACCTTATTCGCCAGATTTAGCTCCCTGGGACTATTTTCTGGTTCCAAACTTGACAAAATGGCTCGGTGATAAAGGACTTGCCAATTATGAAGACGTGGAGTCAGAGGTTGATGGCTATTTTAAGGAGTTTGACAGTTCTTACTATAAACAGGTTATCGAAGCTATTGAATATCACCCGATACCATGAACAAATTAAGAGGCAAGTTTGGTGAACAATTAACCTCACGTTGTGGCGCTGTCAATTGGCCACCTCGTTCATGCGATTTAACACGACTAGACTGTTTTTAGTAGGGGACACATGACGTCTCTGGTCTACAAGGACAGGCCAATCACGACTCTTGCCTTGGAGGACAATATTGCATGTGTCTTTAGTGAGATACCGGCCGAAATTTTGAAAACTGTGTGGCAAAATTAGACTTTCAGAATAGACCTCGTGACGCGTAGCCGTGGGCAACATTTATATGAAATTATCATTAAAAGCTAAATGGCAGGCATTGATTTATCTTTGCAAATAAATATTTCATTCTCTTAACCAAAACTTCTGTTTTTTTTAAAAATTTCAAAAACCAAATAGCAAAAGTATCACCCATTACAAGCTTACAAGGTCAGGAACATTTTTCTAATGTGAAAAATGTTTTGGTGACAAGTTCATTATCAGATGTCTAATTACGGTGCATGAATTGATACCAATCATATACACGCTGAAAAAACGGCCCAACAACATATTGCAGGAACCATGTACATGTTTGCAAGCCAAGTTTTCATGATTTGAAGATCTGCTGCTTTTTTATTTCTTTGTTGCCTGTCACGTTTTTGTTTTCAGCAGTTTTCAACAAACAAATCGACGTTTAGGTCACAAACACATATAAATATTACAACGTGTAAACTCAATGTGTTTGGACACAACTATACTATATTTGCGACAAGCTACAAAAACACGTTATATTTGCATTCAAAAAAAAAAATAAAAACTAAGTGGTTTCCCATTACATTCCATGAAGGAATAGGGGAGAACTTCTCACAACCAGTGAGCTGTGCTCTTTCTAGTTTTCTCAAAAAATCAGTGTTTTTTAAATGTTTGGATGAAAATATAACGTGTTTGTAGCTTTTCGCAAATATACTATACTTGTGCCTAAACACATTGTGTTTGCTATTCAATATAACATGTTTGAGACACAATGATTAATAGGCTATAATATATATTTTTGAGATCCAAATGTGGCTTTGATTGTCGAAATCCGCTGAAACCAAAAACCAGACAAACAAGAAGAAACAAAAAGGCAGCGGATCTTAACTTCATGAAAACAATGTTTGCAAACGTGTACATGTTTCCTGCAATATGTTTCTGGGGACGATATTTTTCAGCGTGCAGTTTCTACACCGATGCCGAACAGTATTTTCAGAAGCTTTTTCATGGCAAAATACTCGAGTGTCGCCGTCACTATGAGAGGAGACCGCCGCCGAAAGAAAATTTAAGGTGGTCAGAGCAGGGATTGAACCCAGGATCTCATGAACCACCAAAGCAACGAAAAATTCAGATTTTTTAGCGTGTATATACAAACTTTAATATGCAATTTGCATATGCGAATTAGTATCGATCGAAGAACCCTAAATACGCTCACTGAACTGTCAGTAATTCCAAAAATATTTTGTTTGTGTTCATTTGTTTTCTTATTTCTTTCTGGAGTATTCAATATGATTACGTGGAAAATAATTTCTTGTTTATATTTATTCAAACGATAAATATGACGGTTTTTGTTTGCAATCGACTGCTGTACAGCAATTTATATCTAAGCAATTTGTATATCTTATTACTTGTTCTTTTCATATCAGCTCAAATATGACTTGATGCAAATGGAACACGTTTTTAAAACGGATCAACCACAATTTAACAGGATTTGATTTCAACACTTACGGACGAATAATGAAGACGCATGCACACTAGGGTGTACTGGAAACTTTTTTTTTAGGGGGGGTCTTAAACGACGCGTAATTAAGAGGTGATTACGGAAACGTCAAACTTTTTTTATACGAGGGTACTTGTCCCTACCGACCTTTGAAGTTGCGATTCCTAGTACATTTTCGAAAAAAAACAATATTTTTTTGGACGATGTGGGGCTGAAACCACGTGTCACACTGGCTGCAAAAACCGGCCTCTGTAACATATTCTCCCAAACATATTCTGCAGGAACCATGTATATGTGTCGAACACACTTCAATCATTTACATGTTTGTAAGTCCCAAACTCAGGTGTATTTAAATGCAAACATTAGCATGTTTACTGACAAATATCTATGCTTTTACGTAGAAACATATGCGTGCTTCATCCCAAACATCGTGGAGCTAACGTGGAAACATATGCGTATTTTGCCCCAAACATAACAATATTTAGAAACGAATTATTCTTTTTTACTTTATTTAATATAATTAATATTATCAATATATATCCACATTTATAAATAATTAATACAAAAAATTAAAATATTTACATTTTACATTTACTTGCATTGAATTCATTACTTTTTTTTATGAAATGAGAATCTTCTGTTCTTTTGCTTCTACGTTGTCTCTCTCGTTTTTGTTTTCAGAAGGTTTCAGCTATGCGTTTGTTAGTTCATGCAAGACAAGAGTGTATTAATTACTAATGTTTTTTTTTTTATTTTATTTCACAAATGGTCCGCCATTCCGATTTTTTCAGTAGAGACTTGGGCAAAAAAGGGATTCACGTTGTTGCCCTCTCCAGTTTCTCACTTTGGTAGCACACATAAATATATGCGGAAGACATACACAAAAAGCAATGCAACATCACAAACCATTTAACTGTCCGAGCGTTTGTTTATCTTTTTTCACTGATCAAGCACTTTTGATATCCTCTGTCCGATGAACCATTGACGACCGAATACATGAAATTAAAACGCAATACATCAGACAAAATAAGAAACACTGACTTCATCTGCACTATACACGCGCATTCCCGAATATTTATGAATCACTCACTTAGAGAATAATGCAAAGATACAGATCCACACTTACAAGATATACACACTCGTTGCCCCTCTTTTAGTCTCTTGCTCTTGAGAGAGCATAAACAGTTCAACAAACACGGCTGTATTTATATCACAAACACGAATATATTTGGGTCGTAAACAAATATAATATAACATATTAATCATTGTGTCTCATACATGTAATATTGAATAGAAAACACAACGTGAGTTGGACACAAGTATATTATATTTGCGACAAGCTCCAAACACACTTTATACTTGCATCCAAACAACAACAAAATACATAATTTTTTTATATATACATATATAGAAAAAATATTTTAAAAATTTTGAGAGCGCATTTTTTCACGACGTCATTTTGAAATCTTTGGTTTGTAGAAACACAACTTTTATATGGTCTGTCTTTGGCGTCTACAACTCCCAAGCTAATCAAACTTTGTTCTCTGTTTGAATTCTGAATTTTTTCGAATGTCAATATTTTAAAAACTAAAAAAATCAATGAGTGTTCGCTCTCACGGGCGATGAGAGTGCTCGCTCTCACGGACAGAATTAGCAAATGTTACACTGGAAAATTTAAAAAAGTATAGCTTTTGTGCTGACGTCACTTTTGCTATTGCACTTTCTTTTTTCTTACATATTCTTTAACATTAGACGAAATATTTTTAAAATAAATAAAGCAATATTTAGCTCACTGAAATAATTGTTTTTGTTTTGTCATAAACAGAGCGATGACGACCTGATTGTTTGAATGCTGGCATACAACTGAATAAAAATCAATATTTAGCTCACTGAAATAATTGTGTTTGTTTTATCATAAACAGAGCGACGACGAAAAGGATTTAATAGTACAGAGAACTTATTGCACTCTTTTTCTGCTCTCATGTAGAGACTCTGAGTAAAAGAGTATAGACGAGTCTTATTCTCTTTATGGAATATTTCAATATAAATGCACCATTTCGACAATGTTGTTCCATAAAACAATACAAAAAGCATAAATGTTTCAAAAGGCGTCAATGTTTCACATCAAAATTATGAATGGAACAAGTTATGACTAAAAGAGAGAACTACGTTTTGAATCATTTGCCAGATTTTGCAAGTGCTTTTGAGTCATAAAATTCTTTCTATGAGTTCTATATACTATTCAATACTCTTTGGCGACGACGAGCTGCTTGTGTGTTTGCTGCCGCTACATCAATACCATCATACTTATTTTCATACTGTGTGTTGTTTGCATGTATTCACTTTGATAGATTGCCCTGCCCGTGCCTATAGATGTAAATATATCAAAAATGACAACCCTTTCTCTCCTACGCAAACAACCACTATCCAATATGCAAACTGTGTATAATTTGGAAAGTTTTCAATTGAATCAAATGGATCGCAGTTAATGACAGACACATAATGATGCCGACAATCTTGCCACTCTTTATTTAATAAATTTGTGTGTGTCTGTCTCCAACCCTGTACCCTCTAAATTTGACAATTGTCCATGTTCATTGCCACACCCCCCACGTAGTGTGGCCAATGTTGGCCACATCTGGGGTAAATATTATTTGAATTCATATACACGATGAGTTCGAGTAATCTAATGAACTGATAATTACACCATATAACGAAGTGTATCTAAACAATACAATGTATCTAAATATGTACATTTGTAGTGGCATATATACGTGCGCACCAATAAAGATAAAAGGCTCTTGTGATTTAAGTCAGCCGATATTTGAATATAAGATTGTATTTGTGTCTATTTGTAGTAGTGTTGCATTTGGATACTAGACAATCACGATGTTGTTGGGCGATGCACAGTAGTTCGGTAAAACGTTTATATAAGTAGAAAAACAAATACGTAGGAATTTGCTGTATTCGGTAGAGGAGGAATTTGTATATAATATAAAAATGAAAATTGCATTTACTTTTTAGAACGTAAGTGTTCTATATAAATTTAGATTTTGTTTTTAGGTTGCATAAAATAATTCTGAAAATTTGCCAAAAAAATATATTTGGCGCATTTGTTATGGTAGGTTAGCGTTTGTGTATCTGTGAATATTTATACACTCAGAACAAAAATGGCCATATAAGTAAAGAAAATGTTCATATGAGAAAGAAAAGTCTTTAAAATAATACATCATTGTTATAAAACATCACTTTTGTGAAAATTATTCATTAATTTAAAAGAAAACCCAAATAGTCAATAAATCTTAATGACCCAGCGGCGGAAATCAGGAGCTGGAAGGCCTGAAATCATGACCAAGAAGGCATTCTATAGAATATGGCAGGTCTTCCCTACACATTACCTCCTCCTTTCTTTTTAACATTGCGTGAGATTGGAAGGCAAGGCTTTCCATCCCTCTCTACTAGAAGGCCTTACGAAGGCCTGCAAAAAGAGTAGATTTAGAAGGACTTACGTAAAAATAAAAAAATATATATGGAAATTAGCTTCATATTTCAGATTTATACTTTAACCAATTGTAATTCTTATAAATGATTTTTTTTTTAAATTCTGCAGCCACAGGAATCGAACACAAGACCTTAGAACTTACAATCGGACGCTTTATCTACTGGGCTATCGGATGTTATGATTTTGCAACGACGAATTGCGAACATGTGGAAAGACAGGGTTTCATGAATAACAGTGTCTTCTGGCATTCTTTTAACAGCCCTGTGGAAACCTTATAAAATCATGCATTTCGCAGGCATTATTAAAGTACGCATTACCAAAGAATGATTCCGCATGCCTTATTCGTGGAAGGCCTCGCAAAAAAAAAATAGTTTCCTATTACATAGCATGACGGGATTGGGGAGGAGCTTCACCCAACCGGTGATCTGTGCGCTTTCTACTTTTACACTCACTGATTGGGATCAACAATTTTACACTGGTTCGAATGGTATTTTTGAGAAGCTTTTTCATGGCTAAATACTGGATAGTGTCGACGTCACTAAGCGACGTGACTGCCGTCGAAAGAAATGTTATACGGCATTTACACCAAACATGATTAACGCATTTCGAAGGTTAACCCTCGCTAACCCAGAAGATTACTCATTCAATTTTAATCTGTAGAAACTGAAGTTTAATTTTTAACCTCATTTTAACCTGGTGTCCATTTTTATGCAACACTGTTAGTTACTAAAAAAATTCAACCATAATAATAACATACACAAAATATCAACTGTTTGACAGATGGAAGCCGATCGAAAATTTTTCCGTCGCGTCACCGCCTCCAAAAATTTTTTGAAGCTCATACCGCCGCCGATATGAATGGCTCTTATTGGTTTCAACTGTTAGCCGATTTTATCGACTAGCCCGATTTGACTCACTGATCCAATTTTAAAGGTTCAGTTTTTTCAAAATATCCGAAATTTGTACAAAACTGGCAAAACCAAAAGCCGCCAACTTAGTTTTTTTTTGTTATGTCGCCGTCTTCGATAATTTTGTCTGAGAGCGGACTTTGTCTAAGCACGGAGTTGCCAACTGAAATTTCAATTTAATCTCAAATTGGGTAATGTAAACGGCACAGATTAGAGAGCTAGGTTATCGCCAACCTGGCCGCGATAAACGGTGGTGTAAATGCGTTATTAGGTAGCATGAGTAGGGATCGAAACCACGTAGTCATGAACAAGAGCCCCGCTACCCCTATCATTGCACCACCGATGGCCACATATACATATTTAAAGCAAATGTTACTTGCCTGTGTGTTCAAGAAATCTTACATAAATGGCAATGAAACTGTTCATAAATTTAACGATTTTATTCGTTGGTTGTTGTTTTTTTTGACAAACGAAGTGTTCACTAATATAATGCATTTTGAATGGAATGATGCTATTCGTGCACTCATCGAAGTACGAGTGCGGTCCCAAAACTTGCCGAAATGACGTATAGATGGCGCGCCAGTAGTTTGAAAAAAAATTATATTGGTGAAAAGTGGCAACCTCATAAAACATACGTTTTAAGTTTCAAGGCGCCACGTTGTTTAGTAGTTTTATTTGAGTCATCAAAGGTAAACCATCTCAGTGAATTTGTAAATATGCAAAAAATTGGTAATCCTTGTGTAATTCAATATTTCCATTTGAAAGGTATCAGTTCAAGGAATATTAAAGCCGAGCTAGATTCTACTCAGGGGGAGTCTGATCCTTCGTTTACGACTGTAAAATATTGGAGCTGCCAAGACGAACACTGTAGTGTTCGACCAATTGAGGTGTTCACGACAGACACGGTTAAGAAAATGCACAAAATGGTCGAGGATGATCGTCGGCTGAAGGTGTGTGAGCCAACTGAAATGATAATCATTTCAAAAAGTGTTATACATCGTATATTGTCCGAAGACTTGAAGATGAGAAAGCTGTGCGCAAGTTGAGATGCCGCGCCTTCTTTCAATAGAACAAACCCAGCGTCGTGCAGATGTTTCAGTAGAGTGTTTGGCGATGTGTCACCGCAATAAAGCCGAATTTTTGCGTTGATTTATAACCATGGTTGAGACATGGGTCCACCACTTCACAGTTGAGACAAATGAACGGTCAAAGCAGTAGACTGGAATGGGAGAATCGTGTAAAATGAGACGAAAACGGTTCCATCTGCAGGCAAAGACATGGCGTTTGTTTTTTAGGATGCACATGACATAATTATTCTGAATATCTTCAGAAAAGAAAAACCGTCAACGGCGAATATTATGCTAATTTATTGCAGCGTTTACGTGATGAAATTGTGGAAAAGGTCGCATTTGGCGAAAAAGAAAGTGTTGTTTCATCAAGACAATTCTCCAGTTCACAGATCCACTATTTCGATGGCCAAAATTACTGAATTAATGTTCGAAGTACTTCATCACGCACCTTATTCGCCAGATTTAGCTCCCATGGATTATTTGCTATTTCCAATCTTGAAAAAATGGCTCGGTGGTAAAAGATTGGCCAACACTGAAGAGGTTTAGTCTGCGGTTGAGGGCTATTTTAAGGAGTGTGATAGTTCTTACTAGAAACAAGGTATCGAAAGCCATTGAATATCGCTGGAAAAAGTGTATCGAGCTAAAAGGAGGTTATGTTGAAAAATAAATCTTTGTTAGGTCAGCTAGTTTTGGGAACGCCCTTGTATATTTAACGAAAACTATAAAAGCAAGTGTCATAAGCATCCAAACACAGAATGCATTTGAGATACAAATTTAGTGTTTGTGGTGAAAAAAAGAATGTGGGAAAAAATTAATGGGTTTATGAATTTTTGCAATTAGTCACTGATCATTATATATTTATGTACAGATTTATTAAATTTACGAAATGATGAAAATTATTCTTAGAATTAATGAAAAAAAAAATATGAACACGTAATATGAACTTCTATGAAGGTTTTTTCAGTGTTGCCAGAGTGGGCATTTTAGGAATCGACTAAATCTTAACCCTACACTAAGCATTTTCCCAATGATTTTATTAGGATCTTGGTAACAAAAAAATAATCAGTGAGCACGTTGCGGTAGTGAATAACTTAAAATGTTTTTGAACTCAAATTCCAAAAAAGAATATATATGTATATAAGAGCGCCTGATTTAATTAATGTCCGAATGGACGTGGCAAGTTCGCCCATGCTCAATGTCGGTGTGGAGTTAGGTAAAATATTGTCCAATACCAAATTTAAAAAGGACATGTTATGGATTTTTTTTCAATTTATCGTGTCCACCTGCCAATTATAATATTTGCATGGAATTTACCAAAACAAATGTCACAAAATTTTTCCCCAGCTCTGAAATTCATTCAGATCGACTATGTTTTTCGGAGATATCCCGTCGACCGACCAGACGTCCCACAGTATGGACTTTTAAATTCAAAATCCGTAGCTGATGTATTCTGCTATTGAAGGTCTTACATTGGGGCCACTAGATACTTATTCGGGCAGCACAATTGGAGTCCAATCTTATCTACCTAGGACTTAAGACTTTGTGTTTTCTTACAAGTCATAAGCCAATTACGTGCGATTTGTATTCATAGAGTAATCATTTGAAGATCACAACGAATATATCATATATAGAGGGAACATTTCTCTCATCCGACGTTTCATTTCACACTGCTGGTGGTGAGGTCGGTGTGACAGAGAGATGGTCGACTTACACCAGGAGGAGTTACAAAAACTGTTGACGTAATTTTTCATGTCGTTTTGGTGGAGAACTATTCAAATTAAATATATTTTCAACTTTTTTCTTATCTTTTATTGTCAATATACATTTGTGTTGTATTTAAGCACAGAGAAATAGACAAGAGTCCCTATCCCTCTCTTTACGTTATCTCGATGGCATCGAGTTCGAGTTGCTTTGGTAATTTACCATTTGGTTGGCATAATACGGACAGTCATAAAACGGAATGCGTATTTTCGTTCGATGCGAACATAATTTAGCTGTCATTAGTATCAATCAAACACTTATAAACTTAGTTTTCTGCATGGCCTATAATCTGTGGGTCTTCTTTGGTCTCTCATTCTAACTACATCATTTCCCTAGTGGCTTCTCGATCAGCTGTACCTTAGAAACCCCCTGACTTAGTTTGCTGCATGGTTTGCTTCTGGTTGCTTATCGTTCTCTTGTCCATCCACTCTGCTATTTATCATTTTCCTACTACTTAGTCGATCAGTTGTGTTATGGATACACCCTGATTTAAGACAACTATTTTGATACACAAACACAAAATGCTGTTGTTGTTTTCTTGTTGGCGGTTTTGTTTTTACCCTCGGTGGTGCAATGGTAATGTGCGCGGCTCTTGTGCATGAGGACGTGGGTTCGATCCCTACTCTGACCACCTTAAAATTTTCTTTCGACGACGGTCACCTCGCTTAGTGATGGCAACACTATCGAGTATTTAGCCATGAAAAAGCTTCTCAAAATACCTTTCGGAATCGGTGTAAAACTGTAGGTCCCAATCAGTAAGTGTAAAACTAGAACGCGCACAGCTCACAGGTTGTGAGAAACTCTCCCTAATCCCTTCATGGGATGTAACGGGAAACCATTTATTTCTTTATGTTCTATTATTAAAGAAATGCTTTTCAACATCCAACGTTCACATCACACTGAGCCTAATGTCATTAATTTGCTGAGCGATAAGTTCAATCTAGGTATGTATTACTCTATGATATTTACATAGGCATTTGAATTAGATCTGATCAAAATATCTTAGGAATCTAAGTGCTGACACACTCGCTGAAAAATCAGTCAAAACGTATTTGTTGCTTATCGCAAATATAGTATACTTGTGTCCAAACACATTCTGGTTGCTAGTCAACATAACATGATGAATGGATTAATAGGGCTTTTTGATCCAAATCTGACGCAATTTGGTAACAACTGCTGAAAACATAAACGTGACAGACAACAAAGAAACAAAAAAAGCAGCCGATCTTCAATTCATGAAAATAATTCTTCCAAACATATATATGGTTACTGCAATATGTTGCTGGAACAATTTTTTACAGCGTGGAGATATGACAACATCATTAAAAATAATCCGGTATGTGATGGAAATCGATCGATTTAAATCTAATATGAATTGACATAATAATGATGTTTTTTGTGCAAATAATGGATATCAATTAGTTTATTCCTCTTTTTCTACCATTAGATAATATATACTTTATATAAAATATTTGTTGTCCAATATTAGGAAATAAATATAAATAAATAGTCAAATTGTATTCGATTTTGACCCGATCGATTTTCAATATTTAAATTTAAAAACTGTTAGCATTTTTCTGATGTCCGAGATGGCCAATTTTGGGTCTGTGGAATACCAATATACGAACTTTAATAGTAGATAAGTAACTATGCAACTTGATCTTAATCGGTGTAGTTGAATCACGAAAATCAAGTCCACGAAATCCCCCACTGTGCGTTTACACAACTTTTATATGGGAGGTACCAAAATGAGTATAAAAAAGCCATCCATTTTCAGTTACAGTGTGTAATTTAATGAAGTATTGGCTAATGTTAAATTTCATTACAACCGGTGGTGTTATATGGGATATATTGGATCGACTCACAATTTTTAGCAATATCGCTATCTGCCCCACTGTCCGGCGATGGTGCAATGGTTTGTGTGCGCGGCTCTTGTACACGAGAACGTGGGTTGGATCCCTGCCCTGACTATCTTACATTTCTATCGACGATGGTCTCCTCGCATAGTGATTGCGACACTAGCGAGTAATTAACCTTGAAAAAGCTTCTCATAATACTGTAGGTCCCAATCAGTGTGTGCAGAAAACTAAAAACCACACAGCTCACTGGTTGTGAGATCCAATCTGTTCATGGGATGTAAAGGGAAACTATTTATTAATTTAAGATGCTGAAAAAGTCGGTCTCTGCAACATATTGTCCCAAACACATTCTGCAGAAACCATTTATATGTTTGGAACACACTCCAAATATTCATCTGTTTGCACTCGCGTGTTATCTTCCAAAACCACCATAGACTTCCGCGGAAACATGTGCGTATTTCCTCCCAAACATAATAAAATGTACGAACAAATTAGTTTTTGATTTCAATATAATGGGTGTCTCAGTAAGATTGCGTATTATACGTATGTTTATGCCGATTATTAAAATTTAAGCTCTTTACGAAAAAACAACGCGTTATAATTGTGAAAACTTATTAAAAAAAATTTGGAAATTTAGACCGCTCGCGAACTTTGAAGAGTGGTCAACAAATTTGAAGAAACTGAGTCGGTTGTAGACAGTAAGACTTCTGTACCGGTGGGTCTCTTGAAAACATTGCTGCGGTAAACGAGAGTGTGATTGGGTCTTACTTTATTGAAGATGAAGAGATGAGTGACTGTGAACGGCATTCGTTACGGGAACATGATAACGGAGTTCTTGTGGCTTCAACTGGACGGCATGGATCTGGACGACATGTGGTTTCAGCAAGACACTATCACCTGCCATCAAAAAATCGATTTATTGCAGCAACGATTTCCAGAACAAATTATCTCAAGGACCTCTGATGCCACCTGGCAACCAACATCATGCGATTTAACGCCGTGCGATTTCCTTCTTTGGGATTTTGTGAAATCTCGGATTTATGCGAATAAATCAGAAACAATTCCTGAGCTTAAATCCGAGATCCAACGACGCTACAAAACTTTGAAACACGATTATCACAATGCGTTGATACCATATATGGGGTAAATTAATTATATGACAATTATAATTTGGTGTTTAATTTGAATTTCCTGTCCAAATGCAAATTCAAAAAGCTTTCAGTACCATTGGCAATTGTACTTATTTTCAAAGCATTTCCTTCATTTTCGGCAATTTTGGTTTTCAAATATTTTATACAGTACAGGTTTATGGATTTGAAAGTAGTACGAGGCAATACCTATCGAAGTCACAAACCTCTACATATGAAAAACTTTAAAAACAGAATTGCCACCAGTCAAACAAATTCAAAATAACTAAAAGCATTCGAATATTTCATTACAATTGGCATGCCTTAGCAAACGCAAATTCAAAGATTTTTAATTGCCATTGCGAACAATGGTAATTCTTTTAAAGTAATGCAAATTAAAATCCAATGCAAATTAAAAAAAAACCATGTATGGTTGATACACAAACAATATTCTTATATAAAAAGCTAGTTCATGCAATCCAAGCGCGGTGTAAATACTTGAGTTTTTATTTCATTAATTTTCGAGAGAGCATAAACAGTGCAACAATCACAGCTGTAGTTGTATCACAAACACAAATATGTTTGGACCAAAAAAACATATATTATAACATCTTAAACATTGTGTCTTCAACATGACCAGCAAATACGATGGGCTTGGACAATAGAACACTATTTTTGCGACAAGCTCCAAACATACGTTATATTTGCATCCAAACAACTAAAAAAGAAACAAATTTCTGCGTGTTTCGTAAAGTTTCAACCTTTGTGAAACATTATGTCTTATTGAATAGACCAGATTTCAGGTAAATAAACAAAATAGAGATCTAAATTTGTGGCTACCGTATTTATACAGTATTTAGTTTCATATGAATAACAAGGAATTAAAATCGGCGGTCAGGGAATACATTATTTTTCGTCGTATTTTCCTAGAATTGCCCACAGTGGTCTGTGTTTAAACAGGTTTTTATATAGAATAATACATACCATTGAAGCTTTTATTCGCTCAATAAATTAAACGTCATACATAGGTACTATGGAAAGTAAACATTGGTGATGGAAAATATGGGTTCAATAATACCAGATAGCGGCAATGGTATACAACGATCAACAAAGGAACAACAACCGAATTTCGTGTTTTTGTGGGAAACTAGTTGTGTTAAATACAATACAAATGTATACCAATGATAAAAGTCAACAAAAAAGTTCAAAATACGTTTAAATTTCATAGTTCTACACCAAAACGACAGGAAATAGTTTAGTGAACATATTTTGTAACTCCACCTGGTGTAAGGTAATTTTAAATTTCACAAACCTACGACGAAGAGTGTGAAATGAAACGTCAGATGAGAGAATAAGTTTATCTATGGGTTTTTAAGTTTGAAAGAGATTTATACTGACATATATTTGGCATTTCAAAATTATTCAATTATTAAACTCAAAATATCCAAAAACACTCTATAATTTTCTGTACAACATTAGTAGTAGGTTCGATTAGATAGAAGTGGGTATTACTATTAACCCACTTAGTCTAATGAGGACTGTTAAGAAATCACGGGACCTAATATTCCATCCTAATCGATGAACCTGTAAATTGACGCGCTATGGTTAAGCTTGCATTCAAGCCATAAGATACCTCATTTCGCTATTCGAGGATGAGGCTGAAGAAGAGATATTAGTCGCTTGCGAACCAATTAGTACTCTGCAAAATGATCCGCAGATCATGTAGTCCATTTCCTTACCTTATGAAATGTTTCAAGCTCTCGTTGTCTTCTTCATCCCCTCAACTTGCGAAGCAACCATGAGCTGAGATTCCAAGACAAGATGTGTGCTTGCCTTGTAAACAGTGTAAAGTGGTCACAGCTACGAGCCTAGAGCTATCTTGTGTTGGAATGTATGTCAAATTTAGCGTATGGATCAGATCATAACTTGGTCATACTTACCTGGTGATCCTGCAGTCTATCCGTCTATCATTCGCATTTCTGAGAGCTACAGTTTTAAGCATTAGCTGGGATGCAGAAAGGAACAAGTAAAGTAGTCCCTAATTTTGCTCTATAATACCCTGGAATGTTTCTGTGCCTCGACGCTCATATAAGGTGGATGTCGAACTGCTTGGTCATCTCAGTTAGAGATGCGCGGCACGAAGTCAAGAATACAGATCGGGGAGATTTTTTAGCAGCGTGACTTTCAGAGAAGATGTTGATAGCCCAGACGGTGATGACGTTTCGTTCCAGCTAAATGGCAACTTCTCAGTTGTCATGACTTTTGCCAACAAGATACTACAATGGTCTTGTAGCCTATGTGCAAGGTATAGGTCCGTCTCTAGAATAGACTGCAAACCCTACTTTAACATTTAGTGTGGAGCCAAGAGTGTAGAAGGCTAAATTCCTGGTATGCGTCCGTTACACACCTGCCTGTCCTGGATATGAGTGCAGAATTTTCTGTCAAAGGTAGAAGAGGGTGTCGTGTAATTGACTTCTACTTTATTGTGGATTCCCACATATCCCCATAAATTAAATTAAATTGTTAAATTGTGTATCTTCTTTCCAAACCCATTTTAATTTTGAATCTGCCCTGAACACTTTCCACGCTGCATCTAGAAATTTCAATGGGGTTAACCGACTTATTCATAATCTCACTCTGAGTCATTCAGTGGTCCGACTTTCATTTAAAACGATTGTTCCAAATATTGTTGCCGACCAACCTTCAGGTTTATGAATGTGCGTTGCAAATTCGACCAAATTCAAGAGCGTCAATAAATCCATGGACCCAGACGGTATTCCTGCACTTGTACTAAGTAAGATCTCGTCGACGCCAGCCCGTCCATTGCGCAAACTTTTCAGTCTTTCATACCGTGCAGGTATTTTCTCGTTGGAAGTTTGGCAACGTGCAGCTCAAGGATAAAGCTTGATATCCTGAATACTAAAGCGGAATGTTCTGCACTATGTTAAACTATCACCTTGTGAATGTTTGGCTGTATAGAAGTCAATCTGGTGGGGACCTGTTGGGTTCTTATCGGAACAATGGAATTGATGAATAGAGAGATTTGATGAAAGTAATGCAGTTGCTCTAGATATTTCCAACACATTTTGTAGAGGCTGGCACGGTGCGCTTATTTTCAAACTAAATAGGGATATACAGGGTGGTCCATCTACAAGGATCTCTTCCAAAATTTATTTTGGTAGAGTATGGTTTTGTTAGAAATTACACATATTCCCATTATTTATGAAACATGATTGTATTCATGTGGCTGCCACAACTCGCTTCGCAGAAGCTCATCCTGTCAGTTCAATTTTCCAAGACCAGGTTGACGTTTCTTCATCCATATCACGAATGGCTCGGGCGACATTAGCCTTCGGGGTATGGATCGTTTCCCATATAATCGATCTTTAACGGCATCCCACAACAAAAAGCCTAAAGGGTACAAATCGTAGCTCCGAGCGGCCAATTAACATCGGCAAGATGGCTGATATTACTTTTACCGATCGATTGTTTGATGAGCTGTGTGATATGGTGTGCTATCCTGCTGAACCCAAAAGATTATCGAAGTTCATATTTTCCATTTCAGCCCACAAAAACTCCATAATCATGTATCTGTAGCGCTGACCGTTGACTGAAATGGCGCTACCAGCAACATTTTCGAAGAAATGGGTCAATGATGCCACCACTCAAAAATACACACCAAACTGTCACTCTCTGTGGATGCATTGGATTCTCGACAATGATGTGGGGGTTTTCCGATCCCCAGATGTGGCAATTTTGTTTGTTGACATAGCCACCGAAATGAAAATGCGCCTCGCCAGAGATGATGATTTTTCTGCCACATTCAATGTTCAATTGGAGTTTGCAATATTTCCCAAAGTTGTTCAAGTGTAAAGCAACACATAAGATATGATTTAAAAAGGTACCTGTATTTGGACCACCAGTCGAGACTGGGATTTGTCTCTGAAATGCGTGCTTAGCAGGACCTTAAACTGGTTAGCAAGCATAATTCTCATTTGGAGTTCCAACGTGATATTGTAGTTTTTGATCGCGGCGGATTGGATATAAATAAACTCGACCACTACCGCGAAATTGCAATAGTAACCGTAGATCACATATTGTTTCACTTTAGAGGAATCTCAGTCGTAGACACCAATAATTTTGTGTTGTCCTATTTCACTGCCAAACCTACCACCGGCGATTCTTTCCCGATTCTCGAATTATCGTACACCCAGAGAACTAATTGTTAAATTCGGCTGTTACCACCGAATTGCGGTTGCCACAACCAAACAGAAGTTTTGACGACCGAATTTAGCGCCCACAACTGAAATTCGATTGAATACCAGCTGACTGCCAGAAAAAACATTGATCCTTATGGCTGCTGGACTAGTATCACTTATCCAGCCGTTACTTAAATAATCGTCCAAATATTCTGTCTGATACACGCAACGTTGATCAGGTAGTCTACAGGAAAGGGACAGCCCTAGGTGGGTAGTGTAGACCGCATATACCAGGAACTCATTTATTCCATGAATCCTTTTGCGGATCGTGAATGTGATATTTTAGAGCGAATAATGAATTCGCTTTCAAGTCGCCGGAAAATGTAGAATTGTTGGGAGCACTGTATCCTAGACAGCGTACCTGTCATTTCGATACATTTTTCGCTGGATACCACTTATTTTGTCTTCTAAAAGAAAAAGGATTTTGTGCAACTGACACAATAGTGCAAGCAGACTGGTAGGCGAAGGCCTTAAAACAAGGAACATTTCGACCAATAACATGAGATTGCATTTGTTCGATAGAGAGACAATGAAGCGGCCAGTTTGTCTACGAACTATGATCAGATGAATCCGATAAGAAATGTAATGCGATACGATAGAAAACAACAAAAAGGATCGCTTTACCCAAAGCCAACCTTATTGCTAATTACAATAAGTATATGGAAGGAGTTGACTTCAATGATAATGGTGTCGCTAATTATCCTATTGCAGTCAGGGGCAAAAAATTGTGGTGGTTTCTTTGGGTTACCTGTTTGGATAACGCAAGTGTCTATGAATGGAAATTACATAGCATGATTGCTAAAAAACCCAAACAGAAGCCCACGACTCAAATTGGTTTCAAGAACTCCAAAACAAAAACCCTATTGAATTCAAAAACCTATCTGCACTAGCCCGGTCCTCAAAAACTCTATACTACAGAAAAACAACAATGTGAGTATGCAAGAGGAAACGAAGAATATACCCAGCGGCGGAAATCATTAGTTAAACTGGAAGGCCTAAATTCATGACTCAGAAGGTATTCTATAGAATACGACCGGCCTTCCCTATTCATTGCCTCCTCCTTTCTTTTTAACATTGCGTGAGATTGGGAGGCCTTGCCTTCTACTAGAAGGCCTTATGAAGACCAGCAAAAAGAGTAGTTTTAGAAGGACTTAAGTAAAACTAAGAAAATATATATGCAAATTAGTTTCATATTTCAGATTTATACTTGAACCAATTGTAGTTCTTATAAATTAAAAATAAAAAAATAAATGGTTTCCCATTATATCCCATGAAGGGACAGGGGAGAGCTTCTCACAGTCACTGAGCTGTGCGCTTTCCAATTTTCACTCACTGATTGGGACCTACAGTTTTACACCGATTCCGAAAGGTATTTTGAGAAGCTTTTTCATAGCCAAATACTCGATAGTGTCGCCCCTTCTTATAAATTATTGTTTTAAATTCTGCAGGCACAGGAATCGAACACAAGACCTTAGAACTTATAGTCGGACGCTTTATCTACTGGGGTATTCGATGTTGTGATTTTGCAACGACGAATTGCGAACATGTAGAAAGACAGGTTTTCATGAACAACTGCGTCTTGTTCGAATTGCGAACTTGACGAATTGCGAGCATGTGGAAGGACAGGTTTTCATGAACAACTGCGTCCTCTTTCATTATTTTATATAAAATCATTTATTTATTATAAAATCATGCATTTCGCAGGCTTTATAAAAGTAGGCGTTACCAAAGAAGGATTCCGCAATGCCTTGTTCGTGGAAGGTCTCACAAATACCGCCGCTGTGTAGTGGAAAAAGCCATCTGTTCTTGTGTTGGAACTTCGGGATCAGTGTGTGTTGATACTTAGGGTTCAGTTTGTTTATATACGATTGATGATCAACCGATGGTATCAATTCAGGCACAGTAGTTAAGGCTTGATGAACTTGTCACGGAGTTCGAAACTAGTCATGCCGGTGAGTGTGCTTAACTGAATTGTCTATTATTCCAACAAAACCCAATAATTTTCAATAATCAATTAGAAAAATGTTCCTAACTAAAAACTAACGAAATCAGTCTTACACTTCAAATTCAAAAACTCTATTGTTATCCCGCGAACTGACAACAAACACCGAATTAATTTCATCTGATGAAGAATATGGAAGTCACGGCGATCGTACCCCATTGTGGCGATTGTCTTAATCTGATGGCAGACGTAAAACTAATCTAGCTCCCCTCCCTATAATGTCCACCGAGGACAAACATAACATTACGAGGGTTGAATTTTATGTTTCGGGATTTGGCAACCCTAGTGTTGCAATCTAGCAACTGACAGCTCTATCGTAAAGTTGGACATTTTTGAGGTTATGCGTACTCAGATCGTTTTGACATACGAGAGTTATTTGTGTTGTTTACAGTAACTTACAAGATTCACCTCGGCTCAAAAAAGGAATTAAATCGTGAAAATTTTCGTGCGATTATTTTTTACAACTTTCGACGTGGATTAACTCATCAACAGTGCATCGATGAACTTAATTCAATTTTTGGCGATGACGCTGCATCAAGGACCAGTGTTTATCGACGGTATGGTGAATTCAATCGTGGTCGTAGTTCTCTCCAAGACGAATTTCGTGAGGGTCGTACAAAATCAGCTGTTGTTTCGAAAACCAGTTACAAGATCGTCATGTGACCTATCGTGAGATTGAGGCAACCTTAGGCATTAGTGGGACCAGCATACATTCAATATTGCATAAACATTTGACTGTCAAAAAAATTTATTCGCGTTGGATCCCACACAATTTGTCAATCGCTCAAAAAAAGGCTCGTGTCGATTGGTCGAAAGAAATGCTCCAAAAATACGATCGCGGTGCTTCGAAACACGTCTATGACATCGTGACAGGTGATGAATCCTGGATTTACGCGTATGAGCCCGAAAGAAAACAGCAGTCAACTGTATGGGTGTTTCAAAATGAGCCAAATCCAACAAAAGTTGTTCGCGCCCGAAGCACTTCCAAGCAAATGGTCGCCTGTTTTTTCAGAAAAACCGGACATGTCGCAACCGTACCACTAGAACAACGCAGAACAGTGAATTCTGAGTGGTACACAACCATTTGTTTGCCAGTTTTCTTCCACGAAATTAGGAAAACCAACCGCCGAAGACGGATCACTCTTCACCACGACAATGCGAGCTCTCACACATCGGCTGAAACAAGTGCATTTGTGAGCACCCAAAACATCGATTTGATGGGTCATCCGCCGTATAGTCCTGACTTGGCACCGAATGACTTCTTTTTATTCCCGTACGTAAAAACAAACTGAGAGGTCAACGATTGTCGACACCTGAAGAAGCGGTTACTGCATTCAGAATGCATGTTCTGGAGATACCTCAATCAGAGTGGCAAAAGTGTTTCGACAATTGGTTCAAACGCATGCAAAACTGTATAAATCTTCATGGGGGATATTTTGAAAAACAATAAAGTGATTTTCGATGATTAATATTTGTTTTTGTTCTCTAATCCCGAAACATAAAATTCAACCCCGTACATTCAGTGCATCAATGGAAGTGGTGAGCAGAGCACCCGTTATGCATAGTTATCATCGCCATTCTCTGAACCCTACTCAGTAAAGCACAATAGATGAGTTTCTCAAGCACCTGTCGCCACACGATAACACCTTAGAGCTATATCGGTCACCGTATTGATGTATAGATTCAGTGAATGAATCTCCATTTACAGCCCATAGCCTTCTTGCAGATGCATAAGGCTATCTCCACCTTTTTCAATCTTTCCACTATGTTGGGTCTGAAACCAAGCTTGTGGTCTAAAATAACCAGCAGATTTATGAAACACTCTGTAAGCTTAATTTCAGATCCATTAAACGTGATTGGTTCCAAGGACGTTAGTAATAATTGGGGGCATGAGAATTAAAACTCGGTAAAGACCATTTTTGCAACTTTTCAGGAGAAGCAAAAAACTGTTTTCTGAATACCTTGTTTTCATACTCACTGACAATATGGATGTACTTTGATGCTCCCTAGCGGCCAAACTAGGAACTATAGAGGTGTGGATGTTGTATCAGAGGGTGCGCCTTGGTCTAGAGAACAAGAATATGTGAATAAACGCATTTCGCCAAAAATGGTCTTTACCGAGTTTTAGTTCTCATGCCTTCAATTACAAGTTCGGCCTTCACCGGATTTATATAAATATATTTTTCCCATAACATCCCATGAAGCGACTGGGGAGAGCTTCTCGTAACCAATTAGCTTTGCGCTTTATAATTTTACACTCACTGATTTGGACCTACAGTTTTACACCGGTTCCGAACGCTTCCAAAATGTAACAACCCTCTTGGTCACGGTCGTGGAAGTGGCACGGAGGTCTCTGCTGCGGCTTAGCTCGCCGGAAATGGCGGGTTCTTCGTCTTCCACTTGGTTGTGCATATTTGAATTTGATTCGCGCCAGGCAAAAACAAAAGATGTACTGAAACAACAAACACAATGTATAAAACAAATATTAGGGAAAAGGAGGGAAAGGAAAACGTGTTCGGGAATAGGAATTCTCATCAACATTTGGCATAAACTTCTGACATTACCAGGAGTTACTATTCTCCATAGCAACGTGATGTTGTGTTCCTCGAACGGCCCACCCCATTATGGTTTTCAAAACCATCCGTAGTATTAAATTTCGAACCCCCGTTCTCATGTACAAGAGCCGCCCACACTAAACATTGCACCACCGACGGCCGGAATTACACCTAGTAAATGTTCCACTTTCCATCAGTCCAAAGTCCGAAAAGTATCCCGGCGAATACCTCATAGGGTACTGTGATACTTGTCTCTGACAGCTATTGCCACGTGATACGCATATGCAATTATTTTTCCTCCCTGATGTTCGAGATTAACCAGTATTCCATTCAGTGTAACACATTCGTCGCAGCGATGAAATAAATTCGTCGCAGTGATACATTTTGTTAGTGAATGAAATCATTTACCAAATCACTTTTGCTAATTTTCAATGAAAAAGTTCATCGAACTGACGAACAAATTCTGTGGTATGACTGTGTCTTTTTTCTGTGTACAAGAAAATTCTCATATTATGTGGCATGGTAGCCAATGGACACCACTGTGCAGTGTTGCTGGTTTGTATGGCATACATTTAAATGCAAACAAAACGTTCGGCCGGACTGTCGTCCGTCAACTCATTCATTCGTTTATTCGCACACTCTGTCACCTACTCAACCATTCATTCACTTTCCTTTCGAGGTTTTTTGTTTTGTTTTTTTTTACTGCCTGCGTGTGTGCCTGTGTGTGTGTGTGTGCTTCGTTCTGTTTTGGACCTCACAAGTCAGTTGTGGCATACGATTAGTAAGCGTTTTAACGTTGAAGAGTTAACGGGCAAACAATTAAGTGCTCTGCTCTCTTTACTTAGCCTTTTTTAGTTTTGCTTTCATTTGACTTTAGTTAAGGGTTTCCCCCCTAAGTTTAGTTTATTTGTTGTTGTCGGCGTTGTTACTTAGTGGTTGGTGTAGTGGTTAATTACACACACTCCCACACACCCACTCTTACACTTCCTTAGTGCCGAGGCGGACGTGAACCGGTGTGCGAATGCGACGGGCGCACAGTACGCGTGTGAAGACGGCTTTATCAATTCCTATTGTGATTTACGACATTTGGGATTTAATTGCTTTCCAAACACTTGACATTATGAGTTATTACTAGGTAGTGTACAAATAAAACGGATTTATGATCGATTTTATTAAATTCACTTTTATACTACATATGCACTTGCTGGCTCGACTGCCATATTTTCAAATTGGTTTATTTTATTGTTGCTGTTATTTTCTGACAGAACAAACAACAACAACGGCAACAAACATTATATACAACATACACAAATATCTCTGAAATTCCGTCATGTATAACAACAAAATAGCAACAATTGCTAGCTGGCTGGCGTTGAGAATCTAAAGCTGAAATATTCTCATACAAACAACAACAAAAAAAAAAAAGAAAACGCAAACCACTCAGCGAGTGTGAATCATTTTATCGCGAATGACTTCACACAGAAGAACAACGATACGATACGTTCGTTCTTACTAAGTATCTACTACACATGCGAGTATTAAATAATTTCAATTCGACGAAGATGGTGTGGTGAAATTTTAAAAAACAAATATCGAAATCGTTTTGAAAATCAAATGTAAAAGCCAAAACGGAAGGAAAAGCCGTGCAAATGTATAACGATGAAAAACAACAGTTTAAACAAATATTTACCTACAATTCAAGGACAACAAGAACAATTTTCAAACTATAACTATAAAAAATAAACAAAAACATACAAAATACCTACATACATACATGTTAAAAGTAAAACAAAAATCGCTGACACATCGACATTGAATTTTGAATGATCTGTGACGAGTCCTGTTTAAAAGTTCAAGCGGAACACACATTTTCTAAATATGGTCGATAATATCATCACTTGTTGTTGCATTCATTGGCTACTAGTATTTCAAATCGTTCATGCTGCAGCAAATGACGCGATTTTGCACCGTCAACACTGACAAATTACTGGCCCAGAAATATTATTGAAAACTTTGATTAACACAAAGTCGTAAGACATGTAAGGAGGTCATACCACGTTCTCATGTAGTACAACAGTCGCGCACCCTACAATTGCACCATCGACGGTCATTACAGAAATTTCAAAATGCATGATGTAATAGACTTTAAATCAAATTTAGTAGAATAGTATTGTTTTGCGTGTCATAGAGTAATCATGTCCCTAGAGTTGCGACTTCTCTCAGTGAACTTACGAAGTTTGGTGTGGTTGCATATGGACGTTGCATGAAATGTATTTGTTTAATAATAGCAGATAGAGGCACTAGTTCAAGTCAACCAACATGAAAACAGCACCGACATTTCGTTTTGTGTGTTAACATTTTTGTGTAAATACACGAAGAGTGTGAAATGAAGCATCAGATGAGACAGATGGCATCTCTAGGTGGCATTAGTCTATGTTGGATGCATCATGCATGGTAAAATAAGTAAGGTAAACGCAGTAGGAATTTTTACAACAAAAACAGGCATTTTGTTTTTGTTTGGTGTCCATAATCTGTCAAATTTTCTACATGTGTGTATCTACTGTAAAAGTAAACAAAAAGGTACAAAAACAAAATACATGTGAATTTGGCATAAGAGAAACACCTAAGCAGGAAAAATTGTTGAAATCAGCTGTTCTAACGAGTTTGCCTTACTTATTTTACCATGGTTGGATGTTTGTTTATAAGTAGTAAGTGTAGACACTAAAGTGATCAATAATCCGACATTTTCGAATAACCGGTTTTCCGTTTATTCGAAAAATTGTCTATTAGAAAAATCACGTTTTCGGAAAACTTGTCTTCGATTTCACAAAATGGAAAAAAACGGCGATATTTTTGGTTATTTTTCGATTTTTTTTGTTTTGCATGAAAAACAATATGTTTACATTTTTGTAGAAAAATTAATACAAACAAAATCATCACAAAATAACATTTTGTTGTCTTGTTTTCTATGCCCGTAAAAATGTTTATTAGGGGCGTTTCGTCCAAAATACATATAAATTTCACAGTTTTTCATCAAATCGACATGAAAACTGTAAGTCAACAATTCTTGTAACTCCACCTGGTTAACGTCAATTTACGTCAAATATCTCTCTATCGCACCGAACTCACCGCGAAGAGTGTGAAATGAAGCGTCAGATGAAATGAGAAAGATGGCACTCCTAGGTGGCACTATTAGTCTATGTTGGATATTTGCGTACTAGTATGTGTTTGATTAGATTAAAAAGCCGGCAAATAACGTTTACGGAAAAAAACCGGTGATATTTTCGGTTATTTTTCGATTTTTTTTTTGTTTTGCATGAAAACCAATATTTTTGTAGAAAAATGAATACAAAATCATCACAAAATAACATTTTGTTGTCTTGTTTTCTTTGCCCGTAAAAATGATCATTATTAGGGGCGTTTTTTTTCGTAACGTTAAGAATATTCAACTTAGGTTCATCCAATAACTTTCATATTTATTTGTCAATTTGTTTATGTAGAAGTCAAAAAGCAAAATAAAATACTAAAGAATACAATGTAATATATGAGGTGGTTATTCTGCATTCACATTGCAGCAGTATTTTTCATATATTTATTTATTTTAAATACTGATTATTGTATTGATAAGAAGATGTTTGGTTATACGAAATCTCCAAATACGAGATTTCGATTGGAATGGTTCAGGAGTTTAATGCCCTATTGGGGTAAAACACTTTTTAAAAATAAAACAAGCTTCGTAAACACGTAGCTGCTCAGTAGTTGTGAGTTTTAAAAATAAAGCCAACAAGACTTGTTATAAACATTTCCGCACGCTCTTTTACGTCTCAAACGAGACCGGGAGCATCTCATGTATGGGAAGCGAGACATACACGCCATTCGGTAGAAAGATAAGAGAAAATGGCATAAAGTAATAAATGTGGATCGGTGTGCTATTTATTCACAAAGTACATAAAATGTAGCAGAAACTACATACAACATTTATATGTACGATACCCAAAAATGCGTATAATTTCCCACAAAGTACATATCAAGTACCATAAAGTGCATGAACTCCACCAGAAAGTACATCAGTATGGTCGAAAATTTACAAAAACTAGACAATATATACCAAAAGTACATAACAAGTACCAACAAATTTCATCAATTGTACCATAATTGCACCAGAAATTACTTTAAATGTAGTAAAAGTTGCGCAAACTACACCAAAGAAGTTTATACAGGTCCTAAAATGTGTACCAAAAAGTACACAAAGTGTATCAAAAATGTATATAAGGTACAGCAAGTAGACAGATCCAAGGGTGTTCTTGTGAATCTTGTCGAGTTATGGTAAGGTATAGGCTGAAATATACTTTTGGTAATCGATCTATTTCTCGGCTTCCTTCTTCACTTTACTTCTTTGTAGATTTACTTTAATGGTTGTTTGTCTCCAGTATTGCCCTAGAATACTTCTTCTAGAAAAAGAAAAACCCAATAGGATTTTGTAAAACTTTTTAAATAAAGGGGTTTTCAATAAGAGCGCTACAAAAGTTTTTTTTTTAAATAAAACAAAACCGGTTTTAGATACCAATGAAATTCTTTATTCCTGTGAAAGTACGTTCGATGCCATTATGTATGGAACTCGATGTTTTTTGCATGGCCACCACGGGCACGCTTGCAGAAGTCCAGACGCTGAACCCAATTTTCGACGGTTTTCAAGCATAAATCGGCCGATACTGCTGCAATTTCACGTTCGGTATTCGTACAAAGTTCATCAATCGTCGCTGGCTTGTTGGCATAGACCATAGACTTGACGTAGCCCCACAGGAAATAATCTAACGGCGTCAAATCGCACGACCGAGGCGGCCAATCTACTGGGCCATTTCGTGAGATAGCACGTTCACCAAACTTGGTTTCCAATAAATTGATTGTGGCATTCGCTGTGTGGCTTGTGGCGCCGTCCTGTTGGAACCACATGTCCTCCAAGTCCATATTATCCAATAAATAAAATAAATAAATGGTTTCCCGTTACATCCCATGAAGGGATTAGGGAGAGCTTCTCACAACCAGTGAGCTGTGCGCGTTCCAGTTTTATACTCACTGATTGGGACCTACAGTTTTACACCGGTCCCGAACGGTATTTTGAGAAGCTTTTTCATGGCTAAATACTCGATAGTGTCGCCGTCACTAAGCGAGGTGACCGCCGTCGAAAGAAATTTTAGGTGGTCAGAGTAGGGATCGAACCCACGTCCTCATGCACAAGAGCCGCGCACACTACCGTTGCACCACGGACGGCCACATATTATCCAATTGGGGCCAAAAATATTCGGTTAGCATTGAACGGTAGCTATTCGCATTCACAGTAATGTGCCGGTCTTGATCATCACGGAAAAAGTACGGCCCAATGACGCCGCCGGCCCATAAACCGCACCAAACCGTAATTTTTTCGGGATGCAATGATGACTCATGGATTACGTGTGGATTGCTGTCTGACCAATATCGCATATTTTGCTTATTGACGAAGCCATTCAGCCAGTAATGAGCATCATTGCTGAAGATGATTTTCCGAGGAAAATTCTAATCATTTTCAAGTTGTTGCTCAGCCCAATTCACGAACATACGACGCTTATGGTGGTCAAGCGGCTTCAGATCTTGCGTTAATTTGATCTTGTAAGGATGTAGGCCAAGATGTTTTCGCAAAATTCGCCACAACGACGTCACAGAGATGCCCAACGCTTGAGAACGACGTGTGAGAGACACATTTGGGCTTTCTTGAACTGAAGCCTCAGCGGCACTACGGCCACATCGTTGTCTTACTGGCACGGGAACATTTTGTACTGTGCCTGTGGATTCAAATTTTTGCACTAGACGCTCAATTGTTGATCTGGTAGGACGATTATGACGACCATAAATTGGACGTAGCGCTCTTAAAGTTGAGGCCACTGACTCCAAATTTCGGTAGTAAATTTCGACTCGTTGTTGGCTCGTATATCTTTCCATGATCAAATGGCAAACCTTACTGAAGAGAAATTTCAAAAGAGCGGGGAAAAATATGGCGTCGTTTGCTGTCCCTATCGATTTACTTTTGTAGCGTCTAACCCTTTATTTAGTTAAAAAAAAAATTAACTATCCCTTGTATTTACATCATAATTTTCGAAACGTCTTGGAACTATAATAAATGGAATGACATACATTTTATATTTCCATACAACAAAGTTGAACTTGGTAACACTTTTGTCGGGATTATTAACAACTTCTAAAATTATACATGGCAGGTTTTAATTTTATATGAGTTAACGTGTATAACTTACGAACAAAACATTTCTATTATTATTATATTAAAATATAAAAAAACCGATGTACAAGTAGACAGTCAAAATTTCTCTTCACTCAAAGGCCAACAAACACAACGAGTGAAAGAAACCCTAGTCATTCTCTGTTCTCTCTCTTGCTCTCTTTATTGAATATTTCAATACACGAGCAGCTTTTTGATAGTGATCTTGTATATAACTATACAAATTCCAACCATGTTTAAATATAATTACGTAAAGTATGTAAAAAGTATGAAATAATTAAGATATGACGCGAGAGAGTAATGCGTTTGAGTGAATCGTGTCGATTTTTTGGTTGTCTTTTACGAGAGTTGCCAAATTGCGAACAACTTCTGGTCGTCTTCTACTTGTGATCGTCTTTGGACATACGTGGTAGACATCTACAAAAGCTTTTTACGTATACTCACAATTGCAAAAAATTAAAAATTTGAAAATTATAGAAATGGTAGGGTTTATGCAGATTTGAACTACGTACACCATTTCCTATTGCAATTTAAAAAATATCAATTTAATTTTGAGAAATATCAATTGAAATTTGAAAATTATATTTGAAATTTGAAAGAATAAGTTGAAATATAAAAATTCTGTTTGAAATACTTAAATTGAAATTTAAAAAATATTAAATGAAATTTCAACATTTCCCTTGCGGGAGTTTTTTACTCTGTCTGTTTTTTTAAACTTACAATTTTCCAAATTGAAATATTCAAATTTGGTCATTTATCACTTATATTATTTATAAGTATATTAAAAAAAAACGACCAAACGATCGAATATTCTAATTTTGAATATAATACGAAAGGTCGGATAAATCATCACTTTGTTTTATTAATTGAAATTTGAAAGACATCAATTGAAATTTCAAAAGACATAAATTGAAAATAAAAAATTCGTCGTTTGAAATTTAAAAATTATTAACCGATTTTATGTATTAGATTTTTAAATTTCAGTTGGTGTCTTTTAAACTTCAATTGATGTCTTTTAAATTTCAATTGATGTTTTTTAATTTCCAGTTGATGTTTTTTAAAATTCAAATGATGTATTTTAAATTTCAATTGATTTGTTTCAACTTTCAATTAATGTTTTTTAAATTTCAATTGACGTACTTCAAACTTCAAATACAATTTTTAAATATCAACTGATTTTTTTCAAATTTCAATTGGAAATAGTGTAGCTGTTTAAATTGCAATTGCTGTTTTAAATTTCAATTGATGTCTTATAAATTTCAACAGATGTATTTCAAATTTAAGTTAATGCTTTTTAAAATTCAATTGATGTTTTTTAAATTTATATTGATGTATTTCAAATTTTAAATAGAATTTTCAAACTTCAATCGATTTTTTCGAATGTCAACTGGAAATGGTGTAGATAATTTAGATTTCAATTGGTGTCTTTTAAGTTTTAATTGATGTTTTTTAAACTCCAATTAATGTCTTTTAAACTTCAATTGATGTCTTTTAAATTTCAATTGACGCATTTTAATTTCCAGTTGATGTTTTTTTAAAATTTAAATGATGTATTTTAAATTTCAATTGATTTGTTTCAAATTTCAATTAATGTTTTTTTAATTTCAATTGATGTATTTCAAACTTCAAATAGAATTTTTAAATATCAACTGATTTTTTTCAAATTTCAATTGGAAATAGTGTAGATGTTTAAATTGCAATTGCTGTGTTTTAAATTTCAATTGATTTATTTTAAATTTGAATTGATGTGTTTCATATTTCAATTGAAGTAGTTTAAATTTCAATTGATGTTTTCTAAAATTCAATTGATGAATTTTAAATTTCAATTAATGTGTTTTAAATTTCAATTGATGTCTTATACATTTCAACAGATGTATTTCAAATTTCAATTTATGCTTTTTAAAATTCAATTGATGTTTTTTAAATTTATATTGATGTATTTCAAATTTTAAATAGAATTTTCAAACTTCAATCGATTTTTTCGAATGTCAACTGGAAATGGTGTAGATATTTTAGATTTCAATTGGTGTCTTTTAAGTTTTTGGTGTTCCTTAAAATTTTAATTGATGCTTTTTAAATTTCAATTGATGTATTTCAAAATTCAAATAGAATTTTTAAATTTCAATTGATTTTTCTTTTAAATTTCAGTTGGAAATGGTATAGATCTTTAAATTTCAATTGACGTGTTTCAAATTTCGATTGATGTGTTTAAAATTTAAATTAATGTGTTTTAAATTTGAATTGATGTCTTATACATTTCAACAGATGTATTTCAAATTTCAATTTATGTTGTTTAAAATTCAATTGATGTTTTTTAAATTTATATTGAAGTTTTTCAAATTTTAAATAGAATTTTCAAATTTCAATCGATTTTTTCGAATGTCAACTGGAAATGGTGTAGATATTTAGATTTCAATTGGTGTCTTTTAAGTTTTAATTGATGCGTTTTAAATTTCAATTGATGTGTTTAAAATTGCAATTGATGTGTTTTATATTTCACTTGATGTCTTTTAAATTTTAATAAATGTTTTTTAAACTTCAATTGATTTATTTTAAATTGCAATTGATGTGTTTCATATTTCAATTGATGTAGTTTAAAATTCAATTGATGAATTTTAAATTTCAATTGATGTCATTTGATGTCAAATGTTTTTTAAATTTTAATTGGTGTATTTCAAATTTTAAATAGAATTTTCAAATTTCAATCGATTTTTTTTCGAATGTCAACTGGAAATGGTGTAGATTTTTTAGATTTCAATTGTTGTCTTTTAAGTTTTAATTGACGTCTTTTAAATTTCAATTGATGTTTTTTAAAATTCAATTGATGTTTTTTAAATATCAAATGATGTATTTCAAATATTTAATTAGAATTTTCAAATTTCGTTTGATTTTTTTCAAATTTCAATTGGAGATGGTGTAGATTTTTGAATTTTAATGGATGTATTTTAAGTTTCAATTGCTGTATTTCAAATTTCAAATAGAATTTTTAAATTTCAATTGATGTATTTCAAATTTGGAACAGAATTTTTAATTTTCAATTGATGAGCGTGCGTGAATGTGAGTATCGAAAAAATCTTCGTGCGTGAGTACAATCTGTGCATGAATATTATTTTTCGTGATTCACGCATGTTTCCGAATGTTGGGTTTCTTTTAATTTCGAATTTCTTACTATCTTGTTTAGCAAAGAATTGTGGGAAGACTTCTAATATCATTTCCCCCTTCTAGAACTCCACTAATCAGCTTCTGTATTCAGCTACAAGCGCAGTAGCTTGTTCTGCGTCTGTAAGAATACCAGTGAAAATTAGAAGCAGACCTTTTTGAGACGAAGGAGATAAAATGTTGTTCCTGTACAAAATGGAACATGTTACTTAGGGATTTGTATTCAAGTGCAGTGCAGTGAACTTGATCATACTCGTATTTAATGTAGGTAACAACTTACTTTTAACGAACATTGGTTTGGATATATTTTTTATTGTTTGTTTGACAATACAGCAATTGGTTTATATATAAAAAAAACCGTTTCATATTTGCAAGAAACTTCTACGTGATTGTCTTGAATTACTTGAATCACGCGAGTTCTATATTCGTACTCCACTTCTGTCTACAATATTGCTGAACATATCAAATGTGACATTCTGTCTCGCGACTTTAAAGCAGACGATAACAGCTGAAACTGTTTACGTTGCATTTGTGTCGTGAGCAATGATTGTATTACGATTGAGTGACAAATTATGTCTAATAAGCATAATTGGTCACTCAGTAATAATGACCAGATAGTTAAGTTAGTCTTAAGATTCGATCAAGCAAATAAAGACCTAAAATTAAAGTCTGTTGTGTTTTCTATTATTTTTTCTCCAAAGACAAAACATATAACTCGCGTGATTCACACGTGAATGTAAGTATGATCAGATTTTGCTCACGTGAGCGTGTGTGAACGTGGCTAACGAAAAAATCTTCGTGCGTGTGTGACCGTCTTACTTTCGTGAGCATGCGCCAAAATTTGCTCGCGTGAACCAGGGCCAACCCTTAACTACCGTTTAAGAGTCAGATGTGCCATGGAACGTTGCCTGTTTTTCATAAAATGAGAAATTACGTTCGCCGCAAATAAAATCTTCAAACAATGTTTAGTTATTTAAAGTTTCGTTTGTGGTCAACGGAAGTTTTTTCTACGTTTATATCTATCTTTCACTTGCTGCAAACTTTGAACCCCATCTATGGCACTTTAGGATATTGACTTTCAAATCTCGAGCACCTCGAACTTCTTATAGTTCAGTTAACAGAAATTCTAGACCATTCGGCATCATTTAATTTAAACCCAGTTTTGACCATTGATTTTTGAAGGAAAAAATACGAACTTTGTCTAAATGTTAGAAACAAATTACAGCAATGGTTTGTGCAATTTTTTTTTTATTAATTTAGTACTTGAATACAGATTTGTGTCGTACATTCACGGGTGTCATTAAAAATACATTTGAATACTTCTAATTTATTTGTGGAGTTGCAGTCGGAGTTTGAGTCGGAGTTAGAGTCGTAGTTCGCGTAGGAGTCAGAGTTGAGTATTTTAAATTGGCGGAGGTAGATACGGAGTTTCCAACATTTAAGAAAAACTCCACACCCCTGGTTACTAATACAGTAGCTCAAGCAAATTTCGGATGTACTATATAAATTTTATAATCTGTGATTTATACTAATTTCAATGGAGCAAAATGTTATTTTGCTATAAACCCCTTTTAATGATGACACCATTAGCAATATAAATTGCATTCCTATTAATCATGATTATTTGCATAAGTAATGCAATAGTGGCCGTCGGTGGTGCAATGGTTAGTGTGCGCTAGCCTTGTACATGAGATCCTGGGTTCGAACCCTGCTCTGACCACCCCCAAAAAAAATTTCTTCCTTCGGCGGTCACCTCGCATAGTAACGGCGACACTATCGAGTATATAGCCATGAAAAAGATTCTCGAAATACCGTTCGGAATCGGTGTAAATCTGTAGGTCCCAATCAGTGAGTGAAAACTGGAAAGCGCACAGCTCAGTGATTGTGAGAAGTTCTCCCCGGTCCCTTCATGGGATGTAATGGGAAACCATTTATTTTATTTATAATGCATGTATAGAGTAGAGATGGGCAGGAGTCACGTGATTGGCGTGATTGACGCGTGAACTTGAGCGGGCCAAATTTTGCTCATGCGAGCGTGCGTGAACGTGAGTAGTGAAAAAGTCTTCGTGCGTGAGCGTGCGTGAGTCCAATCTTTGTGTGAGTGAGTGTGAGAACTATTTTATTTTCGCGTGAGTTACGCATATTTCCGAATCATTTAAATTCGATTTAAATCCGATTTTCTTACTACTTTGTTACACACAGTATTTTTGGAAGGCTTCTAATAATATTTCCCTCTAACAATGCGTCGTTAATCATCTTCTGTATTTCAAGGAACTCTGCTACGAGCGAAGGAGTTTTTATCAATTTTACAGTGGGACCGTTTGCAAAAAAGTGGTAATAATATCAGAACTTCTAAACTATAGGTTCGATTGTTTGAGAATGCACTAAGGATTTGTAGGGGAGAAGTCAGGCTTTAAGAATCTGGTATTTAGAGGCACCTTGTTTCAACGTACGTTTCGCTACAGGCAGACAAAACTTTCAGGGCATGTAAGTTCCTAACTTGTGGTCTGATTTAAATGATCTTTGTTTTAGAGATTCTACTGAGCCGCACAAACCAAAAACGTTTAAAGTAGTGTGTCGTCACTCTAACCGCTACAAAGTTATTTGGAATTATAAGTTTAAAATGTAAACATTCGCACTGACTTTCTTAAAGCACCATGGCCACACATCAAACAACTTATGTATGTGTTGGTAATATTTTGTTTTGCTTAGCACAGCCACACATCAAACTCGTGCCATCAAACTTCATTTCAAAGTTGTTGTGAAATAGATAAGACGTGTGATTTTTTGGACGGAAGAATTTTATATGTCAAATACTTTGTTGTTTGTTGAAAATTATTTTTTTTTCTGACAAATATGAGGGAAATAGCCGATTGTTGGAGTTCACTTTTTGGGCCACATCTTTTTTTTCCGTATTTGGATATTTTTCTTTGAATTTCTCAAGCAATATCTCATACTGCGCATTTTTTGCACTTCTATTGCTCTATTCTTTCGATTTTACTTGCCATAAAGCGGGCAATCCACGATACAGTTCAATAAATTCTAATACAAAATTTTTGTTCTCCATATTTTTACGACCGCGTCACCAAAAAAAACTGCTTGTGTCGCTCCGAAAACTTAACAATAATGAGATTTGATGAAATTACGCGCACACACATCAAACCGGCTTCAAATCTCTGCAGCAGCGGTAGTGACATGGTAAAATAAGTAAGGTAAACGCACTAGGAATTGTTACAACAAACACAGGCATTTTGTTTTTGTTTGGTGTCCATAATCTGTCGAATTTTCTTCATGTGTGTATCTACTGTAAAAGTAAACAAAAAAGTACACTAACAAAATGGATGTGAATTTGACATAAGAGTAACACCTAAGCAAGAAATATGTTGAAATCAGCTGTTCTAACGAGTTTACCTTACTCATTTTACCATGGGTAGTGAGTTTGATGAAATATCTAAACTGTTTAGATTTTCGTCAAACTCACATCAACCTATACGTTTTTTTTTCACTAACACAATCAAAAAAGAGCGAGTTTGATCAGTTAGTTTGATGTGTGGCCATGGCGCTTTGGTTTTTTGGTACTAACTTGGAAATTTTGGGCCAAAATGTAGTTTTAAAAACCAGCTATATTGGCAAGACTGCAACCAAACGTCAGTCACAAACCTTTTTAAATTATTTAAAACCGGTTGGTAACGACAACTTCTCAAAATCTAAATTGTTTTCAAACTGAAAAAAAAAAATTAGATTTGTTTGGAAAGGTACCATCATTCCTTCAATAGTTTCTCAAATTTTTTTAAGAAAGACACAAAATGTTCTATTTTTTTAAGCAAGGGCCTTGTCAAATGTGTTAAATGTAATATAAAATTTTTTGGGCATTCACCCTACAGCCAGCCAGCAGAAAATTAATGATTTTTGAAGAAAATTTTAAATTTTTGAGTTTGGGAAAAGGCTCGCTTGTTGATTTGCGAATATTTTACACTAAATTCTAGACTGAAATGAGGTTAACTACAAGGCAGAAAAAATTTTTGATCATACGCATAATCTTGTTTTGCAAAGCAAAATTTTTAAGAACAACTTGAAATTTCATAACAGACTTTTTTGGGAGTAAAAATCCCACACTTTTGTACCTATTTCTCAAGTAATATTAATTTCATTATATTAAACATATACTCAGCTATAATACAAAATTGCGGTATACAATATTCAAATCGAATTTGCACAGAATTAAAAAAAATATTTTTTTTTCGTAATTTTTCCATGCAGTGCTGTGGAGTGCTCGGAGTCGGGGATATGTGACTGATATGCTCTGACTCCAAGTTTAGAATTTCCACCTCTAAAAGTTTGTTCGGGCAGAAACTATTTATTTTATTTACTTCGGTTTTCAAATAAAACACAAACTTATTTAGGTTTAATATTTCAGCTTTGCTGTTGGTACCCTTTCTAGCACATTCCTTTTTTCAGGTTTAAACAAATTTTAACTTTGAGAGATTGTCGTTACCGACCGATTTGAAAGACTTTAACATTTGTTCAACCTACTACTGTTTGAAGTTTAGTCAATATAGCATTTTGACTCAAAATTACCTAGTTATTGCCAAAAGACTAAACAATGTCAGTGCAAAAATTGACATGTTAAAGTCTTTATTGCAACTATCATTGCAAGGGTCAGACTCAGAGTGTTTTTTGTTTGTGCTGCTTAGTAGAATCTCAAAAACAAAAAATGTGGTTACAAGTTTCACATTATGTAGCAAACCGTGCGTTGAAACAGGGTGCATTTAGATACAATATTCTGAAGGTCTGACTTCTTCCCTAATACCTAGTATATTCTAAAATAATTTGACCAATAATTTAGAATTTCTGACATTATTACCACTTTATTTTGCAATTGGTACCATTGTCCGTCTGGAAGAATACTAATGGAAATAAGAGGCAAACTTCTTTAAGATAAAGGTGATAAAATGTTGTTCCTGTATCAAAGGGCTTAGTTCATTTGCTAAATTTATTAAAAACGACACTTAATGTAACAAAGGTATTTACATTTAAGTGTAGTTGTGTCTAATTCCTGAATATGATCCCAATTAACGCATTTAAGAACTTACTTTTTACGAACACTGTTTTGTATAGTTTTTAATATTGGTTTGAATATAAAGCAAGTGGTTCGTGTCAAACCCCTGTTTTATTTGTGTGAGTAATTTTTGCGTGATTGTTGTGAATCACGCGTGAATGTAGGTAGGATCAAATTCTACTCATGTGAGCGTGCGTGAACGTGAGTACCGACAAAATCTTCGTGTGTGATCGTGCTTGAGTGGCTGTGTTCCTTTCGTGAGCGTGACTCAAAACTTACTCACGTGCCCATCTCTAGTATAGAGTAGTGTCTAATGGGTGATTCATTTATAGATACTTTTTCCTGTGGTAAAAACAACTGTCATGGTATTTCTGTTCAGTATTGCTTAATGTGACCGAAATAGGTGCAATGGTAAGTGTGCAAGGCTGTTAAGAGAACGTGGATGAGAACGTGAACCACCTCACATTTCTTTCGACGACTCGCACCTCGCTCTGTTACGGCCACTTTATCGATTATTTAGCCATGAAAAATCTTCTCAAAAAACGGCTTCTCGGAATCGGTGTAAAATTTTAGGTTCCCATCAGTGAACGTAAAACTAAAAAGCGCTCATCTCTCTTATTGTGAGAAGCTTTTTCCAGTTCCTGCATGGGATGGAAAGTACTTATTTATATTTTGCTTAAGGGCTACTCTAATAAGCAAAATCACTATATTTGGGCTGAAGATCAATTCGAACAGGTTTAAGAGCTGCCAATATATCCGGATATAACAACGGTATGGTTCCGTTTATGGGCTGATGTAATCTATCGCTCCGTGGTAACGGACTATATGCTAACCCATAACCTCGACTACATTTGTTTCCAGCAAGACGACGCTACTATCCACACAGCCCATGAAACTATGGCATTATTGCGAGACAGTTAATTCTCGATGACCAGTTAATTTCGCATCGATGAACAGTTAATTTCGCATTTCGCAGCGGCCTCTAGATCTTTTTCTTTGTGTCTAGGTAAAGCCTAAATTCTACGTGGATTAGATCTACGTTTATCGCAAGACTGGACCATTTGGATCTACGTTTATCGCAAGACTGGACCATTTTTGCCGCAGTAACGGCCAACATTTGAAAGAAATTCTTTTTAAAAAATGATAATGAAAAGTTATCCACCAGATATCATTAGAATTGAATTGAAGGGAATTGAATTAAATTGAGTTGAGTTGAATTGAATTAGATTGAATTGAATTGAATTGACTTAAATTGAATTGAACTGAATTGAATTAAACTGAGTTTAATCAAATTGAAAGGAATTCAATCGAATTTGAATTGATGTAAACAGAATTGAAGTGCATTGCATTGAACTGAATTGGTTTGAACTGGATTGAATTGAACTGAATTGAATTCATTTGAATTGAATTAAATTGAACTGAATTGAGTGGAACTGAACTAATTTGAATTGAATTGAATTGAATAGAATTGAATTGCAGTGAACTGAATTGAATTGAATTGGATGGAGTTAAATGAATTGAATTGAATTGAAATGAAATGAAATGAACTGAAATGAACTGAGTTGAATTAAATTGAACTAATTTGAATTGAATTTGAATTTATATAAACTGAATTGAATTGCATTGCATTGAACTGAAACTAAATAGAATTGAATGGAATTGAATCGAGTTTAATTGTATTGAATTCAATTGAATTGTATTGAATTCAATTGAATTCAGTTGAGTTGATATGAATTGAATCAAATTGAATTGAACTAAACTGAACTGAATTGAGTTGAATTAAATTGATTTGAATTGCACTGAATTGAGTAGAATTGAATTGAATTGAACTAAGTTGATTTGATTTCATTTGAATTGACTGTAATTCATTGGACTGTAATGAATTGAGTTAAATTGAATTGATATAAACTGAATTGAATTGAATTGCATTGCATTGAAATGAATTGAATTGAATTAAATTGAAAGGAATTGAATTGAATTAAATTGAAGTGAATCGAATCGAATTGAATTTGAATTGATATAAACTGAATTGAATTGAATTGCATTGAACTAAAACTAAATTGAATTGAATGGAGTTGAACTGAATTGAAAGTAATTGAATTGAATTGGATGGAACTGAGTTGAATCTAATCGAGTGTAATTGAAGAGAATTGAATTGTATTGAATTCAATTGAATGCATTTGAGTTGAAATGAATTGAATTGACTTGCATTGAATTGTATTGAATTGAATTGCATGGAATTGAAAGTAAGTGAATTGATTCGTAACACTTCCACAGTAAATACCCTAAAAACGATTTCCATACGCAAAGCACCACCCAATGCAGGGTGTAGGGCAGGTCACTGCCAGAAAAGGCATCAGTTTTCTTCTCGTCCCAACACTAGTCAATAGAACCAATAACCTACTTGCGAGTGAAGTCTCCAACCGTACAATGACCCGTAATCACTCCAATGAGAAGCCCGCTGCTAGTTTTATTTAGTTGCAGTAGTAACTGAGTTCTACTCGAGTTCATTATGGGTCATATATCCCATGAAATTCTGCACTCCGTCGTCGTCAAACTGTGTCGTTTATCCTGCCATACATCCAGCGATACAGGAAAATATTACGGTAACAAATCGCGGGGTAAACGAAAGCGTACAATAACTGACTAGTAGTAGTACAGTATTTTCTAGCAGAAGAGTACACTGCTACGTTCCCTACAACATCAGTATATCGGGGAATAAAGCAAAATCTTATTTTGTTGGATACTATACTAATCGCAACCTATTTCCGTTCCAAAACCACTTTCAATTTACATTTGTTCGATCTAATCGTATTGACTCAACGCAAGTAACGAATTCACCAAGTTCATTAACTTTTCTACAGCTCTTGTAATTGTCAGTATCAGAAGATAAATATAGCTCTTCACCGTTTAGATTCGGTATCGTAAATTCCCCGTTTTTACACCTACTTGTGAAAATGACTAGTTCAGATTTCGTCGGATTAACGTCCAATCTACCGTCCCATGACGATATCCAGTGAATTAGGTCACTGTTTGTAGTCATGCCAGACTCTTTGGCCATCCCAATGTAATGCCCCAATGTATTCCGTTGACACTAATATCGACGGTGGGCAGTAATACTCCACCCTGCGGCGTGGCCCGACTAGTCAGCTTCCGAATAGTGCTTACAGATAGTGTATAATTGACAGTACGATCTGTAAGAATATTGTCAACCCATCTGGCAGTAATCAATGGCATTTCAAAGTTCCTAGTGGTGCCAGACGTTACATTTTTGAAGGGACCTTCTAGATAAGGGTGTCAAATTGAATTTACCAAACCATGAATTGGGTTAAACACAACCCACAACTACGTACATAGCTTTCTCCGTAGGCGTGCTGATGGTTACCGAAGTATCGCGGGCTAATTCGGTTTCTAATACAAAACTCAATCATTGTCTCCAGGACTTTCAACATAAAGAATGAGAGGCTGATTGGCTGCTTGGCATATGGCCCTTAGGAGAGGAATAACTAGTCCTAACCGACTGGGGAATAAAGACAACGAACACCTATTTACATTTATGCGGTAAAAAAGAGTGTAAGACTCGCTCTCATGGTAGAAATACAAGGTTGCCTTTAGCCCAGGTGATTTACTATGTTTACATTTCATCGTACGCAGTAAATATCAAAGTTGTTTGGGTGTGTTCATCTATCTAGCTGATTTTGAAAATAACTCAGTACGAAAATTACAACAATGTTAATTCCACTACCTTATACGAGGGCTGAATTTTATGTTTCGGGATTAGAGAACAAAAACAAATATTAATCATCGAAAATCACTTTATTGTTTTTCAAAATATTCCCCATGAAGATTTATACAGTTTTGCATGCGTTTGACCCAATTGTCGAAACACTTTTGCCACTCTGATTGAGGTATCTCCAAAACATGCATTCTGAATGCAGCAACCGCTTCTTCAGGTGTCGATAAACGTTGACCTCTAAGTTTGCTTTTACGTATGGGAATAAAAAGAAGTCATTCGGTGCCAAGTCAGGACTACACGGCGGAAGACCCATCAAATCGATGTTTTGGGTGCTCAAAAATGCATGTTTCAGCCGATGTGTGAGGGCTCGCATTGTCGTGGTGAAGAGTGATCCGTCTACGGCGGTTGGTTTTTCTGATTTCTTGGAAGACAACTGGCAAACAAATGGTTGTGTACCACTCAGGATTCTGCGTTGTTCTAGTGGTACGGTTGCAATATGTCCGGTTTTTCCGAAAAAACAGGCGACTATTTGCTTGGAAGTGCTTCGGGCGCGAACAAGTTTTGTTGGATTTAGCTCATCTTGAAACACCCACACAGTTGACTGCTGTTTACTTTTCGGGCCAGGATTCATCACCTGTCACGATGTCATGCACGTGTTTCGAAGCACCGCAATCGTATTTTTGGAGCATTTCTTTTGACTAATCAACACGAGCCTTTTTTTTGAGCGATTGACAAATTGTGTGGGATCCAACGCCAACAAATTTTTTTGACAGTCAAATGTTTATGCAATATTGAATGTATGCTGGTCCCACTAATGCCTAAGGTTGCCTCAATCTCACGATAGGTCTCATGACGATCTTGCAAAATCAGTTCGCGCACAGCATCAATGGTTTTCGGAACAACAGCTGACCTTCACGAAATTCGCCTTGGAGAGAACTACGACCACGATTGAATTCACCTTACCATCAATAAACACTGGTCCTTGATGGAGCGTCATCCCCAAAAATTGAATTAAGTTCATCCACGCGCTGTTGCTGAGTTAATCCACGTCGAAAGCTCGTACCCACAAAAGTTGTGGGTTGAGGAATATGTCAAATTTTAAGACACTTTCACAGTTTCGTTTTACCAATAACAATCATGATTGTCAGTGTTGCATTTAGCTAAAGCAGGCATGATTCTACGTTAGTTAGACAGTAGATAGAAGGGAGCCCTGTTAATTTTTCGTTTGGTTTTGGGCTTCTTGGCTAAAAAATAGTTAAATTTGTTATCGATTCTTTCCACAACAATTTGAAGTTGTCTGTACTAGAGTCTTATGCCCTTATTGCGGTTCTTAACTTTTGAGAGAGTTTGGTCGTGATCGATGAATTGGCATTGACGTTCTCAACTCAACCGCCGACTCAACGCAACTGAAGAACAGCTGATTGTTTGTTTGGACAAATGCGTAAGATTTGCACCACTGATTGAGAGCAGTTGAATTTATAGTTGTGGGTGTTATAATTTTCATTTGACACTGGAACATTTTAATTTAACAATAATATTTTATATATTTAGAAGTATCAAATTCACAAAGAATGCCCAGTTTGAGAAACATGTCCAGCTAATGGAAAGTAATCCAGCCGTTGCCCTTGGGAAACCACAATTTAGCACCACGCTGAACCAATAGCGAAAACTATGGGAAGGATTTGCTTTGGAGTTAAATAGTTTAGGACCACCGTCCAGAACATGAATGAATGGCAACGTGTATGTGCAAATACATACCTTGCACTGGGCAGCTCAAGAAGGTTGGATGCATTACGAATATTTCTTCTTAACTGCAACACATCTATATTCGCGTTTTCGACTCCATCTTCATAAAAGAAATCTATGCTACTTATATCCATTTCGATTTTGCAAGAACAACACAATTGTTTTATTTTCTTTTATTTTCACATAAATCAGCTGCTTTTACTTGTCAAAATTGATATTTCGAGCTGGTAACACCATAACAGTTGCAACCAAAAGAGTTGTGAACCACAATACAAAAGATAAGTTTGGTCGTGTTGAAGTTGAGCCATCTCTAAGTCGACCAAACTAAGTTGAGTGCTGAACGGTAATAAAGGCATTAAAGAATTTCTCTAAACTACTTGTGGCCAATTAAAAAATTACCGTGTGGCTCAGCCTAGTGACATTCAAATTCTAGATAACGCTCTGAAAAATGTATGAACGCTTTAAAATTTATCGATTTTTAATTTTAACATTGCTTAGATATTGTACGACCAATCTAGATAGTGTGAATACCGCATACAATTTTTAAAAAGCAACTTAATGTCCATCATTAATAGTTTATAAATTCAACAGATATATTACAAGTATCCGAATCGTTATTACTAGGGAAGACGTCAGCGAACGACGAACGAGGTCTTAAAGCAATTGAAGTGAAAACACATTTGTTATTAAGAATAAAACAATTACATAAGAATAAAATAAAAAGAATTATTGTGAAATAAAAAACAAACTAAAATTTAAATAAACAATAAATTTTTGAAATGGACCCTCAAAACTAAACGAAACGTAACGAAAGTTATATATTTGTTGTTCACGTTTTATGCGTCACACGTTTTATGCGTCAATTATAAAAAGCAGCACTAAGATCGTGTTGCGTTTATGTGACTTTAATAAAATAACCTATTTTTGGGGTAAAACTTGAATATAAATTTTAATCACGAATATATCTATACATTTTAAATATCGAAACCATAACGAATAATGAAACAATTTTACAAAAATAATAAACTTAATAAGTCGATAAAATCATTGAAGCTAAAATATATACTAACTTGCAATTAAGCGGCATAAAAGTTTAAAGAATCAAAACCGTGGCTACAAACGCAAACGCAATTGAAAACGTAAACGGAATTATATATCTCTTTAAAGCCTGGTGAATTTCGGTTAGCTTGGGCTGCAAACAACAAGATCAGGAATATAAACATGAGAATATATTATCAAAACAATCGCATTATTATTCGTTATATCAGCAGCAATAAATTCCTCTCGAAATCACAATCCATGCCGTAATCGCAATTCGAAACGTTTGTTTTCATATTGCAACAACTTAAGTCAATAACACTGCAAATCCACCATATCACACAATGATATTTATTTTCGATTTATTGAAACCTTTGTTGGTTTACGGTTTTGTTGTCATTTTTACAATACTGACTCATATTTTCAAAACTATCGTCTATCAAGTGCACTCAATTGATGTGTGAGAAGGAGGCTTCTCCCCCTGCTTACGCCGCAACAATGATAATGATGGTGTTACTGTTTTCAAAACGCACTCGTATTAAAAGGATGAATTGGAAAATTAAGGTAAATTTATAAGAGTCTTTACCCACATATGATTTTATATTGAATTCCAGATAAGATAAAATACATTATTGCTTGAGTTAATTTTCAAATGATATTGTAGTGTGTAGTAAAATATTTCAAATTATATTCTGTGTTCATAAAAAAATGCAATTCAATTGCAATAAAAAATAATCCAAATAAAAGTGGGACCAAACAAGACGCATACTTCGACAATGTGATATAAAATACAAGGTTCTATTCTATTCAGACGTTTACAACTTGCGGCCTTTGATGATACGGAGGGATTCTTCGGTCTGATGTTTCTAGCAGAGTCTTGGTCATCCCCTTTTCCACCGAGTACGTCATCGGAAATCTTTCGCGCTGGTTCACCTTCAGCAATTCCAATATCATTGACTAGCAAACGCAATTGCCCAGGGGGCGTATCAATAAGTCCGTCACTTTCGAACTTCCCTCGTAGTTATATGAAATGCAACATTGCTCCCATCAAGTACCACCTGTTAATAGACTACTGTCAAATTTTGAGCAAGTTCTGACACTTACTTTGCGTTTAACTGCTGTTCAAAACATACAACCTCGTGAATTTGGGAAAAAAAACGTCAATCACACCAAGGAAAAGCTTGATAAATACTATGGGGACTCTGCACCATCGATTTCAGTGGTAAAAAGGTGGTTTACTGACATTCGTTGTGGTCGCACAAGTATAAATGACGCTGGACGGCCAATTGAGTTCAGTACACCAGAAAATACCGAAAAAAACCACAATATGGTGTTGGCCGATTGAAGAGTAAAAGTGCGTGAGACTGTTGATGCCATAGGCATTTCATATGGCAGTGTGGTTTCGATTTTAAATGATCAGTTGGGTTTAAGAAAGCTGTCTATAAGATGGGTGCCGCGTTTGCTCTCAATTGACCATAAACGTAATCGTGTGACAACTTCAAAGAATTGTTTGGAGTTGTTTAGTAGCAATTTTGCGGCGTTTTGTAACTGTGGATGAAACATGGATCCATTACAACACTCCGGAGACCAAGCAGCAGTCTAAACAATCGGTTTGTCCGGGTAAACCGGATCCGAAGAAGGCCAAGGTAAGTTCGTCGGCCAATAAGGTTATGGCAACAGTTTTTTGGGATGCACGCGGAATAATCCGCATCGATTACCTTCAAAAGGGAAAAACAATAAACGGCGAATATTATGCCAACTTATTGGACCGATTATGGCCAAGAAAAAAATTATTTTTCATCAAGATAATGCACGGGTGCACACGTGTGTAGTCTCAATGGCAAAATTCCATGAATTGGGCTACGAATTGGTACCTCATCCGCCATATTCCCCGGATTTAGCCCCCAGTGACTATTTCCTATTTCCAAACCTAAAGAAATGGGTCGGTGGAAAGAGATTTGGCTCCAAAGATGTAATTATTGATCAAACAAATGTCTATCTTATGGACCTCGAAAAATCCTATGTTTTGGAAGGGATACAAATATTTGAGAAACGTCGGACTAAGTGTATTGAGCTAAAAGGAGATTATGTTGAAAAATATTTTTTTTTGCAAAAAAAAAAAATGTGTTTCATTCAAAAAGTCACGGACTTATTGATCCGCCCTATCCGCTTACGATATCACCCAAGTTTCGCAAGCCATATGCTGGGACATATAAAATGAGAGTCTGGTATAGCTGGACTTTTGTTTGAAGAGAGATGGCCTTGTTTTTAAACTGCTTGCTGAGCCCTAAAAAGCATATATTTGCAAGCACAATTCTTCAGGCTGTCGTTGTAGTGGTTTTTGTTCACGATGGATCCAAGGTAGACAAATGCGTCTACCACTTGAAAACTAAATTGGCTGCTCTTATTCAAGTGTCGGCCTAGTCGAGAGGTTTGTCCAGTCGTCGACACTATCAATATTATCTTGTCCTCATTAACAGCAAAACCCACGTTTGTCGATTCCTGTGCGCTACTGGAAAATACTATACTACCTCTCGCAGATTTCGCCCATTGATGCGAGCAACATATGGGTTTTTATAGTAGTGGTATTGTTCATATTTACTGCAGGTTTTTTAAATTGTTATCTCCTTTAAGATGTTAAAGAGATTGCACGAAAATGTAACACCTTGTCTAAGTCCTCGCCCGATATACAATTTTTTGGTGAGGTCCTTTCCTACCTTTACTGCTGATTTGGTGTTGATCAGCGTCGTTCTGCAGAGGCGAACCAATTTGGCGGTATCCCAAGTTCAGATATAACTTCGTATAATTATCCCCGTATGGGAGTATCGAACTCATCATTGTAATCGACAAAAAGTTGGTATGTGTCGATTTACTTCTCGTGGCTCCATGATTTTTGATAGCCAGTCGTGGCCGTCGGTGGTACAATGCTAGTGTGCGCGGCTCTTGTGCATGAGGACGTGGGTTCGATCCCTACTCTGACCACCTTAAATTTGTTTCGACGGCGGTCACCTCGCTTAGTGACGGCGCCACTATCGATTATTTAGCCATAAAAAAGCTTCTCAAAAACCGTTCGGAACCGGTGTAAAACTGTATGTCCCAATCTGTAAGTTTAAAACTAGAACGCGCACAGTTCACTGGTTGTGGGAAGCTCTCCCTTCATGGGATGTAACGGGAAACCATTTTTTTATTTATACTCATGGACGCCACTGGTCTAATCAGGTTTTCATCAATTGACTTTAGTCTTTCACATAAAACGGTCGATAAGACCTTATTCACGATGGATAAGAGACTGATACTGCGATAGTTGGAACATACACACGGATCACCCTTTTTGTATCCCGGACATAGAACTTGTACGCTGAGACTCCTATCGTCAGGCATAGATCCCCCCCAACCATATACTGCATATAGTTGATGCATGTGGTTAAAAGCTCAGCAGGCAGTCTATCCCCATCCAGCGCTTTATTATTCTTCAGCCGGGAGATTGCCGTACCAATCTCGTTTTGACTGGGTGGTGGACAATCGTGATCATCCTCCACAATCAATGTCTCCTATTCTCTCCACATTTTAAGCACACACTGCTTATCTGTCACCTGATTCCCGTTTTCGTCCTTGCAGGATGGCATACCATTTTTTACCCTCTGGAAGAATTTTTGGGATTCATTATTTATGCTAAATATAACAACTTGCAACTAAATGGAGGATTTGTTTTATTCTTTCACTTAAGCAAAATTTTCATGAGATGAATAAATATAGTCGTTGCCTCAATGAATATTTTCATAATGTGCAGATTCATTGCCGCAACGAAAATTATTTCATTAACTGCAAAATCGTCACTGTAACGAATATATGTATTTCATTTTATATATAAATATTGTTGCGACGAATACGATTTAATGATGATGCGTTAAAAAACAGTTTCGAGAACTGAAACATGAAAACCGTCCAGATACACTCACAGAAAAATTCGGCTGAGACAGCCGGATTAGCCGTAACCGAATTTAGAGGTTGTCACAACCTCATTAGAGGTTGACACAACCTCATTGGAGGTTGACACAACCTCATTGGAGGTTGACACAACCTCATTAGAGGTTGACACAACCTCATTAGAGGTTGACACAACCTCATTAGAGGTTGACACAACCTCATTGGTGGTTGGCACAACTTCATTAGAGGTTGACACAACCTCATTAGAGGTTACCACGACCTCATTAGAGGTTGTCACAACCTCATTAGAGGTTGTCACTGCCGAATTAGAGGTTGTCACAACCTCATTAGAGGTTGTTACAACCGAATTGTGTCACAAATGAATTACGTATTAAAGGTTTTTTATTACTAAGTGATGATTTATTTTCCTGTACTTTTATAAACGAATTAAATAGCGAGAAAATAAAGTCATATATATGGGGTAAACTAAAGAGTAATAAATTTATTTTACATGCCTCTTCCGACCTTTATTGAAGTCTCGGCCATCATGTGATACCGCACTAATTCTGATATGTTGCATCGCTTGATCTACGTCCTAAGGCGTTTTGTGAACAGACGATTGCAGCATATTTTGAAAACCTTCAAAACTGTTCATATATATGCTTAAAAATATCTGCAAACTAAGATGTTTTAATACAAAACATATTTTATTTACCTTTCTTAATAACTACAAACAAAATCTTGACATTCTTTAATCCTTTTTAAAATAATATTTGATTATAGAATTTTAAACGTCCGATTTTAACTACATAGCATTATATTGTGGCAACCGAGTTGAAAATGAATTCGGTTATACCTACAGAATTCATGAGAAATTCGGTTACAGCAACCGAATTGACGCCAAATTCAGTCGTTGCAACCGAATTAAGTCTAGATTCGATTATTGTGACCGAATTACTACCAAATTCGACAGTTACAACCGAATTGGTGTCAAATTCTGTTACTCCAACCGAATTTGGTACCAATTTCTGTTGTTGCATCCGAATTAATTTCAAATTCGATTGTTCCAACCGAAATTTCAGAAAATTGAGTTGACTGAACGAATATAATTGAAGATTCAGTTGTCACAACCGAATCTACTATGAAACGAGGTTGTTACAACCGAATTTCGGTTGTGGGGACTAAAAACTGTCTCCAAAACACCGGTTACACAACCGCGTTTGGAAACGTGGAATTTAAAACTTTACGCAGAAAACATAACCAGTTCCAAAACCCGGTTTTATACCCCGGTTTCAAAATCCTGAATTATAAGCTTCACTCAGTAAACACAACCGTTGAGAAACACCGACTCCAAAACGCCGGTTACAAAATCCGGTTTCAAAAAATTGAATTTAAAACAATCCGATGAACTGTACTTATAAATGAGTTCACAAAGCCTATGAAAGCAAGCAACAATTTTGCAACATTTTAACACAAAAAAAGCTATTAAAGAAAAAACTGGTGGCGCAAATGTTGGAATAATTTAGGAGACGAAGACATTTTTTATGTACCTCCTTTTCCGGCGACTTGGGAGTGGCATTTGGCAAATTATTGTCTATTACAAAATTTAATTACGATCTGTTGCGTTTTTGAGGATACATCGTGTCTTGCAGCCAATTATCGGCACAACATTTGTATAAGAGGTACCACCTAAATGGGCTTGCCAAATCATTGAATTTCAATCACAAAGTTTTCTCTGACAAAACATTGCCCAGTAACGAACTCCTTTAGCCCTTTGAAGACCATAGAAGTTCTTAACCATTTACCAGTAAAAATCCTGAAAAAATAAAAAATCTCGCCCTTCTTTCAGTGGTGGGATGAAATGTCGTCCAAAAGAAAAATGACCCAACAATTTTATGAAAAATCACCCAATTTTTAAAATTGGGTGAAAATAAGAAAAATAGCCCAAAATTTCGCTTCGGTCCAGGAATGCATATGGAAGTGAATAACTGTCAGACTGTGCAACCTGATCCCACCAACTGTAGCAAAATACTATCCAGTGCTAAATTCGAGAGAAGTGGAGATAGGGCCTCTGCTTCGGGTGTTCCTTTATCACACTTTGAGTTTAACTCGTGTGACACGGAAGCGAGGTTATGCGCCTTCGCGTAGGCAATCCATATATCACATTAATGAGTCCCTGGTCCGATACAGCTGATCTTAACGACCCCAGAAAGACGTTTTGAACGGCACCTTCTACATCGACAAATGCGGCAAGAGTGTATTCCTTCAGGTAAATAGATTAATTGATGAAAATCACGAAAGCGTGCAGAGCTGTTTTCAGTAGATTTGCCTTTATTGTAAAAGTGCTGACATGCGGACAGCTGAGAAGTACCTACTCCTATATGATCGTTCACAGATATGTGTCAATCATCCTCTCCAATTCCTTCAGAAGAAAATATGAAACACTGATTGGTCTAACGACTTTTGGACTAATACGCGATGGTTTCTCCGTTTTCGGATTTGGATTCTGTCCATATAACGGAGATATATGCAATAGCTTGATACAGCTCATATAAAGTTTCAGAAGCCAGGTGATTTGTGCGGTTTAAAACTTCCTATTGCCTAGTGTAGTGATTATTTTGTCACGATGTTTCCCGCAACCAGCATGATGACGTGGTTGTTCCGGCCTTATGTCTTCGGGTCAGTTTCCTGGAAAATTTACGTTAAGCAGTAGGTCTACCGATCCATCATTCGATGTCGTCCATCGTCCGGTTTGTTTTATCAGATATCCTAGAGATGTGACAGCTGTCGAAAGAGCTTTGCGCAGTCTGGAAGTCTCAGCCGCGATTTCAATACCTTCACTCAAATGTTTCCAAGAACTACCTTTTGCAGATCTTAACTCTTTCTTATATTGTGTATGTTGAATTTGTACACATTCCAGTCTCACTCCGCACAAAGAATAAGAGCCATTTTAAATTTCTCTATGACGACCGTGGTCCAGTAGCTGCATAGGCCAAATAGGCTGACGCTACGTTCCATGAACGTTTTGTAATTTTATTAGGATTGTAAACACTATTTATTGTTTTCTGCTTTTCTAACATACTACTTGTATTGTCATTAGTTCCGGAACTAAATCGGAGTCAGCAGATATATCTTCTATGTCCATTGGTCATTTATTTCGGGAAACAGCCGTAGAAATAATTCGCTGGAAAAGTATTTTCTGTCTGTCTGACAGACTTTAGGTTTATTGTTCTGTGCAGTAATATCAGTTGTGTAATATGTAGGTCTTTAACACCCGAAAACCGGTTAGTCGATTTAAAATAACCGGTGAAACCGGTTCTTTGGGAATACCAATTTTCACAAAACCGAAACACGGTTAACCGACCGAAATTCGGTTACACTAATATCAACCCAAAAGAAGGCATCAATACATGTAAATATTTTCAAAGAGATAATCACATTAGTTTGGTCACAATTTAAAACAGTTGTAATATTAAAGTCCTTGCCGCCGCCGCCAGGTTAGCCGACCAAGCCGCCGGCTTTCGTAGGTTCCCTCGCCGCCGCCGAATAAGTAACAATCGGCGTAAACCTCTAATACAGTATGTTTCAAAAGTGACCACCCTATTGGAAGATGCTCTTATTTTTGCAAATGGTCGCCAATGTCAAATCTGTTTTGACATTTGTGGACTAGACAGATGTAGAATACAAGTAAACAAGCCATGGAGCGATACACTCTCCAAGAACGCGGAATAATCGTGTCTATTTTTTTTGCGTAACAATTCGTCTATGATGTTGGTGCAGCCCGAATACCGTCGCCGATTCCCCGGCCGTCCGACATCGACTGCGCAAACACTGCGCCGTTTGGCCACTAACCTTGAAGAGTATGGGACCACACGAGACGTTGCCAGGAGTGGCAGACCCCGGAACGCCCGTTCTGCCGAGAATATCGCCGCTGTTGCCGAGGATGTCCAGCAGTCGCCGGAAACATCGACCAGACGCCGTGCCTCGCAATTAGCCATCAACCGGTCGTCCCTATGACGAATTTTGGTCAAAGACCTGCGCATGTTCCCATACAAAGTCCAGTCCGTGCATCAGCTGCTGCCTGTGTATTGCCAAACGCGTGCAACCAACGCCCAAGCCATCCTCAATCTCATGGACGAAGTGGACTATTTTTCACCAAAATCATAATGAGCCATGAGGCTCATTTCCACCTCAGCGGGTACGTGAACAAGCAAAACTATCGCTTCTGGGGCACCGAAATTCTACGAGTGATGTACGACGAGCCATTACACCCGCTCAAAGTGACTGTATGGTGCGCTGTTCACGCTGGAGGAGTCATCGGGCCATTTTTTTTTTTCGAGAACGCCCCTGGTCAAATGACAACAGTGGACGGTGCGCGCTATAGGGCCATGTTAACCGAGTTTTTCTGCCGCAATTCGACGAATTAGGACTGGAGGGCATGTGGTTCCAACAGGACGGAGCAACGGCACACACTGCGCGAGCCACAACCGATATTCTGAAGGCGGCGTTCCCGGGTCGCTTCATCTCTCGTTTTGGCGATTTGCACTGGCCCGCAAGATCGCCCGATTTAACCGTTCCAGACTTTTTTTTGTGGGGTTTTTTGAAGTCCCGTGTTTACGTGAGCAAGCCCGAAACCCTGGAAGCCCTCAAGGTCAACATTCGACACGAGTGCGAGAATCTGTTGCCCGAAGTTCTCGCCGAAGTGATGAAAAATGCATTAAAACGAGCCCGTATGGTAATCAATTGTGACGGCGTCCATTTAACCGATATCATCTTCTCAACTTAACCAATAAAATTCTAAAGGTTCAAATAAACATAATCAAAAAACAGAATCGAAACAAGAAAACATCATCTGACTTCTTTTGAAACACCTTGTACATATACATATTACTTATAGTTCCAAATCGAATATTTCTATACGCAGAGCACATTTGGGACACAGGTCAATAAATTGTTTAACAGAAAACATAACAGACAATTTCAGATCCAAATACTAGCAGAACTTTGACCTCATAGTAAAACTTAAACTTCATATTGACTTTAGTCGTAAACTAAATTTAATTGAATTATATTAGTTTTAATTTTTTTTAATCAAATTTTGAATATGATTTAGTTAAAACTTGTTCATTAAAAATTAATGGTAACATAACATTTTATTTCCTTCAAATTCCAGGTGAACCGTACCAATCAAACTGACGTACCTGTTTTTTTTATCCCCATTGCATGATTAGTCAGTCACCTCTACCCATGGTGCATAATGACAACAATCGGATAGTGGAACAACAATAATTGTGTTCTGATAAGGAATTGAAAGGCAAATTCGGATAGTTATACGGCATTATTAGATAGTAAAGAGCAACAACATTCAACAAATCACTGGCCACAAAGCTTAAACAAACTCACACTACTCTCTTGCAACTATTTTCTATTTTCTTTAGAATACAAACCAGTGCAAATGAGAGTGAGTAACCAACCAACTACCTCGATGGTGTTAGTCTTACAGGGTACCAATTACCATTAACCTGACCGACTGAGCACCCACTTAGCACAGTGTTGATAGTTGCGACAATAAAAATTACCACAATAGTGTAATCAGTTGCCATTGCTCGTACTTAGTGTAACTCGTAAGGCTGGGACTCGTATGCATGCATGTGAGGGTGTGCGCTTGATTTAGAGACATAATTAACAGAGGTCTTATGACAAACGTTTCAGTCATACAAATTCAATGGCCATGTTTGCCACGTCTCGAGGTGAACCGCTTTTACGGAAAAATTCCAATACCAGCACCAGCAGCGCCACCAGCTACCGGCCTCATGCCATACAAGTTGAGCATTTGGAACAAATGAAAATCAAACGACACAAAACCAAAGTTGTTCTTCTTACACTCAGTGCCCTTTCTGCTGCGGGATTTCTGGTATGGCTTTATATAGATCATACAGTTCCGGAATTCAACCAATATCGTTTAGTGAAAAGTTATCAGCAATCTGATGCATCAAATGACACGGACAAAATACGTATAATGTTACTGTGGAATACCTTCTTTGGCGATACACGTTGGTCCCTGCCCGATGATCTCATGGATCCTTCTTATTTTCGCAATGATCTAAAATGTCCTGCTGCCCAGTGTGTTGTGACAAATCAACGTGATCTATTCCCCGATATTCAGATGTACGATGCAATACTATTCCATGCCGCGCAACCATTTTCTGTGATAAACTCAGTGCCTTCTAAAAGATCACCAAGTCAATTGTATGTTTTCGCTCTCATGGAACCACCAGGTGAGACGAAACACTTACTTGCGGATGAAATGGATTTCTATAATCTGACTATGACATATCGCACGGATTCGGACATTGTCTGGGCCTACAATTGGTTTGTCGACCGGGAAACGGGTATGCGCATTTTACCAAAAGAGTATCCGCAATGGCGTCCAGTGCCGCATATCTACAATGATACGGCAATATGGGATTTATGGCCATTTAAGACGAAATTAGCCGCTTGGTTTGTGTCACATTGTGAGACTTTATCGAGAAGGGAGAAATTAACGGAGGAATTACAGAAACACATTGAAGTGGATGTTTATGGCAAATGTGGAACATATAGGTGAGTAGAATATGTATAAAATGAAAATAGAGTGGTGAATTTTGACGAAGTGGTTGAGTTGTAATGCAAATGCACAGTTTATTATGAAGTGTAATAAAAGTGTTTCCGCGATACGATTACGAGCCGAAATTAGATAACATTTCTCATGCAAAATCGAAATTTCAAATTAATTTATTTCACTGAATTTTGCATTGAAATTAATAAATAAAATAATAAATGGTTTCCCATTACATCCCATGAAGGAATCGGGGAGAGCTTCTCACAACCAGTGAGCTGTGCAAGTTCTAGTTTTAAACTCACTGATTGGGACCTACAGTTTTACACCGGTTCCGAACGGTATTTTTGAAAAGCATTTTCATGGCTAAATACTCGATAGTGTCGCCGTCACTATGCGAGGTGACCGCCGTCGAAAGAAATTTTAAGGTAGTCGGAGCAGGGATCGAAACCAGGATCTCACGTACAAGAGGCGTGCACACTACCCATTGCACCACCGACGGCCACAAATTAATAATAATAATAATTAATAATATTAATAATAACTGTTACTTCTATGTACAGTTGACCTTTCAAAATTTATGTGTTCCGATTTGTTTCGACTTGAGATCAATTTATTAGTTAATTCCAATATTTCGACCAACATCGTTGGACATTTTCAAGGATCCAATACAAGGAAAAAAACGCAAAGTATTTTATACATTAGTAAATCGATATAAACAATATAAACAAAAACCACAATAAATATATATTTTCTATTTTCAACGGAATAAACCGTTGTAATTACATGAAACGGTTGAAACTTTTCCGGAAGATTATGTCAATTGGTTCGGATTTTTCTCTTACATTTTTTAAATAGTGTGCCTATATACTTGCGCATATCGCTCTGTATCACGCTTAAAGTTAAACCATTTCTCCATTGGAACGTCCATTATATGTAACTTTTCTTGAAAGAGACGTCGAGAGAAATTCTTCTCTTCAACAAGAGTTTCCACTTCGTCATAGTTAGGTTTATGTCCAGTTAAAGTACAGTGGGCCGCGAATGCTTTTTTTTTTTTGTTCCAATGGCTTTTTGGTGCGATTTGTGAGCAGATATTCGTGGATTCAGTTTATTCATAGTTGTGCCAACATATACCTTCTGGCATACGTTGGACGTAGCCCCATTACACGGTACTTTATACACCACATTGGGCTTGTCCTCTTTGTCAATTTTCGATTTGGTCCGGTTGAATAGATCGTTTAGTGTACGATGAGACTTAAGTGCCAATTCATATTTCCCCTTATCATAGATGTCCGAGTTTTTTATCCTTTCAGATAGTCCAGGAATATATGTTGTCGATTTGTATATTTTCGCCACGGATGTGTGAATATTATTCGTCGGTCGTCCAATCTCAGCTCGAGAAATCAAATCTTCTCGGAAAATTTTTCAATAGGAGTATTTTCCGTACTTTCTCCTTATTCGTCCCATGAAACTGTATATCACTTATCTGTAATACTCTCCTAATAAAGTTTTTGGCCGTGTTCATAATAGTCCCCCTGGGGTGTTTGGACTCAAAATTTAGTAGTCGTCCCGACGCTGTCGGTTTTTGATACCAGTCCATTTTAAGAGCAATTCCTTGTCTTATGACTAAACTATCCAAGGACGGAAGCTTGTGGTCCTGTTCCTTTTCCACAGTGAATTTTAACTGGCTGTTGAATGAATTTAGTGTCGTAATTGTATTTTCCAACTCAGTTCCCGTAATGATCACGAATATATCATCCATGTATTTCGTCAGTCACGATTTTCAGCCTTTCCGTCAGGGTATTGAGTGTCGTGTCTATTAATACCTCCATTATAATGTCAGCCACAATCGGCCAACACGGAGAACCCATAGGCATACCTTTCCTCTGCTCATATATTTTGTCCTCGTACTTGAAATAGCGTGTCTGCCTGCTACAGAATTTCAAAATTTCCATAAACAATTTTCGTGTTATGTTCGTATGTGCTTCAATTTTGTCCCAATTGTCCTCTATAGTCTTAAGAGCCAAATTAATGGGTATACTGGGGAAGAGATTAACTACGTCAAAAAACACTAGTATTTCATCATCGTCTAATCTTTAATTCTCCAACCGTGACCGGAAATCTATTACGTCCTGTATATTGTATTTCGAATCTTTTGTCACATTTTTAAGTATCTCGACCACAAATTTACAGAGCATATGCCAAATGCACCGGGATTAAATGATGCACAAATTGGCCTTAAGGGATTTCCCTCTTTATGGGTTTTCGGCAATCCGTATATTCTAGGATTTTTCGTCGACAATTTACCCTTCATAAAAGTGTCAACGAATTTGCCATCAAGTAATTTTCCCACTAGATTATTAGTCTTCTCCTGAAATCCCGTAGTTGTATCCTTTCTGACACGTCTTTATGTGCATATGTCGCCCAATCTGTTACCCATCTTTATCTTGTAGTCTTCAACGTCCATTGCAACTGTTTTGCCCGCTTTGTCAGCAGTCATAATAAGCAAATCGTTGTTCTCGTTCAAATATTCTCTAGTGCGGGCCACTGTACCCAAGATATCTTTCTCTCTCTTGTCCAATCTACACTTATACAAGTTGTCATCTATCAATTGCATTCATTTTGCCCTTGATACTTCTTGTTGCTCTTTATCCTCAAATGTCTGCACACACTCAGCCGGACCAAATTGAAAATTGCCAAAGAGGACAAGCCCAATGTGGTGTATAAAATACCGTGTAATGGGGCAAGTCCAACGTATGACAGAAGGTATATGTTGGCACAAATATGAATAAACTGAAGACTAGAATACCTGCTCAAAAATCGGACCCAAAAGCGAACTAAAAAATCTTGGAACAAAAAACTGCACTCGCGGCCCACTGTACTTTAACTGGACATAGACCTAACTTTGACGAAGTGGAAATTCTTGCTGAAGAGAAAAATTACTCTCGACGTCTTTTTCAAGAAATGTTAGAAATAATTGACGTTCCAACGGAGAAAAGGCTTAACTTTAAGCGTGATACAGAGCGATGTGCGCAAGCGTATAGACACACTATCCAAAAATTTAAGAGGAAAATCAAAATCAGTTGACATAATCTTGCGGATAAGTCTCGACGCATTTTGTGTTATCTCGCAATGTAGTGACAAATTTTTATTATTTATTTTTAATTTTTATCATCTTTAACTAGTCTTTTTTTCAGCAAATTAAAAAAGGTTCCATTAAAATTACCCATTTTCGGTTACAAATTTGTTGTAGAAGTAATTTTACGATTCGTATTTGATTTGTTTATAAATAAAAGGGTTTTCCAATAAGGACTTGACAACTTTTTTTTAAATCAAACGCAAACCATTTGAGATATTTCCAAAACTTTATGGTCGACTTGAAATACAATCAAAACATTTATAAATGGAACTGGACTTCGTTCATATGGCAACCGCGGACACGTCGGCAGCCGTCGATTCGTTGCACCCAATTTTCGATGTCTCGGTCACACATTTCGGCCGTAACGGCCGCTATTTCGCGTTCAATGCTGACTCTGAGTTCTTCCAACGTCGTCGGCTTGTTGGCATAGACCAATGATTTGACGTAGAACCAAAGAAAAAAGTCTAGAGGCGTTAAATCACACGAACGAGGAGGCCAATTGACTGGCCCATTTCTTGAGATAACACGCTCACCAAACTTACTCTTCAATAAATCGATTGTAACGTGTGCTGTGTGGCACCGTCCTGTTGAGACCACAAGTCGTCCAAGTCCATGTTTTCCAATTCGGCCCAAAAAAAATCGGTAATCATGGCGTGATAACAATCGCCATTCGACGATCGTTATTGGCGACGAAAAAATATGGCCCAATGACGCCGCCGGCATGCAAACCGCATCAAACAGTTATTTTTTGTGGGCGAAGTGGTGATTCATGAAGCACATGTGGATTTTCACCAAACCAATAACGCATATTTTGCTTATTGACGAACCCATTGAGCCAAAAATGAGTTTCGTCACTGAATATGATTTTGCGATGAAATTCATCATCTTGGCGCATCTTCCCCAGAGCCCAATCGGAGAATGTACGTCGCGTGAACTGGTCCATCGGCTTCAATTCTGGAGTCAGCTTGATCTTGTATGGGTGTAAAACAAGATCTTTACCCAAAATTCGATACAAAGTGGTCTTGGCGATGCCCAGTTCTTGATAACGCCGCGGAATCGACTGATTTGGATCGTTTGCTACGGACGCCTGAACAGCAGCGTTATTTTCGTCACTTTGACCAATCCGTTGTCTCACTGGCACGGCAGCATCACACAATGAATATGTAGACTCAACTTTTTGCACTAAACTTGTTATTGCTTGTCTACTAGGCCGAGAATAACAACCGAAAATTGGAGTTAACGCTCTTAAAGTTGCGGTCACCGACTCCGACTTTCGGTAGTAGATTTTTATTATTTGCATACGTTGTTCGTTCGTGTACTTGACCTTGATGAAAATATTGAGTTTACTAAAAAAAAGGAAAGTAACAGTGAGATGATCAGTGAAATAGTGCGTTCACAAATTAAAATCAATGTTGTCAAGAATCTATTGGAAACCCCATTATATTACGAATTTCCTAATTGACCTTTTTGGCTTTAGATTTATCAAACATTTTATTTAGATTTCACAAACATCGAAACGATAGTCCAGTGAAGGTGGGGTCGAATCCCACCCGTGGCATTTACATTTATTTCACTACCCGGAGAAAACATGATATCTAAATGAAGATATTTTTATTTACACAAAGTTAACATTCACAATTGCTCTATCTTCAAAACTTGTACTACCACTTCAACAACTCACAATCACAACTCGCCCTGAAACGCTACGCAGACGTTTCCCGACCCTTCTTGCAATAGCGTCATCTATTTGTCGACTCATTCAGCTAGCTTCTTAGCGATTTCAGAAACAGTTCGTGGTAAGGTCGTATATGGTAGATTCCACCTTACAGCGCGAATACCATACCGTACTATTACCAAGAGCATGCAACCAACAGCTGGTCTTTTTGAACCTGAAAGTCACTGGAATAGTTGGAGTTCTCATTGAATCGATTTTTAAGCGAAAAAAAACTATCAAACATAATTTAAAGGACATTCTAATTGATGGAACATAGTTTGAAATGCATTAGCATTAATCAAATGCCCATCAATATCAGTTAAATGTATTCTTACTTTTTTTACGACTACTCCAACTACCAAGCCCATCAGCTGCGTCATCGATACTCCTAATTAACATAATTAACATTAAGCGTCACTAATCTGATAGACTGTTAAAATAATCAAGCTTTAACACGCAACACAAACTATTCGCTGACATTCCAATGTTAGATTACCATATATCACACTTTCCATGAATATTTATTCTTGAGTTGACCGTTGCGATCCCAATGCTTGTTTAGCCAAAAATTTAACACTACCCTTATAATGCTTTTTTGAAATCCAACTTTCGTTATATCTGGACAACCTGTAACTAGGAAAACCAACTATATAAAATATTAAAACTTCTATAGAAGTTTTTTGGAAGACTTCTAAATATCAAATTGAATATTTTGATGTCTTAATTTTTTTTCCTGTAATAAAGGTCTAAAAGGGTATTTAATTTACAGATGATCTATTCTGGACTTAAGTCTATTCCGCTATATGCTTGATGAAACTTGCGGCTACTATCTGCAGATTAAAGTATCGATTCCATGCGAATATTTTAAAAACGAACTATATATTCAAAAATCTTCTAATATATAAAATTCTCGTGTCGCGGTGTCAGTTATCAAAGTCTTCCGAAACGGCTGGACCGATTTTAATGAAATTTTGTGTGCATATCGGGTAGGTCTTGGAATCGGCCGACATCTATTTTTCATACTCCTTAATGATAAGGGTGACCAAGGCGGTGCCACGCCCCTTTTCAAAAATCACTCTGACGGCATTTCTAATAGACCGATTATTATGGAGATTTTACAGTGAGGTACTGATGACATGCTGACGGTCCCTGGCTATATTTGGAAGTGGTTGGATAAAGGGGCGTGGCATCGTCCATACACCTTGAAATTTAAAATGGATATACATATCTCATGAACTATCAGAGGTAAGAAGATGAGATTTGGTATATATGTTGTTGGTACAGTATGAATTACAGCCACGGTGCCACGCCCCTTTTAAAAGAAACCGCTATAGCAGTCATAATGAAAATTGGAGCGTCCTGAAAATTGGACAGTATGTAACAGTTGGCCTACAGATACGAACGGGCTATTTGGAAGCAAGTTGACAAAAAGGGTCGATGTGCCGCTCACAGACGTCAATATTTGACTATTACATAAAGTATACTATATCAGACAATTGTCCGTACACCACACACTTGAGAACATATTTCAATATATCTGAAATCGTTTTAAATAGTTTTTTTAAAGTTCAATGCTTCTAACTTTTAAAAGAAATATTTGAATCAAATCGGCTACATATCTTTTGAGATACATTGAAATATGTTCACAACTGCCTGGTGTGCAAACAATTGTTTGATACAGTATAGGAATGTGAGGTTGGGTACATACGAGTATACTACTGATATGATGCAATTACCTTTTGGGGAAAACCAATAAAAATACGGCTATTAAAAAGATCAGACTATCAAGCTAAGAAAGTGACCACAGGTACGAATGAATATGAACATCATTGAGGTCAGTTTCGAGAGCATTCTAAATATCGTTAGCCCAATAAAGCATTTTTTTTTACAAAATTCAGAATAATCTTATAGAGGCAACTATAAACACTGGAAATTATAAAGGAACCGATGTACTGATTCCACGCATTCCCATGATACGTACAGACATGCTCATCGATTTCAAAGATTGCAGTTTCCGATTCAATTGCCATTTGCGATGATCATTAATAAAACCCAAGGGCAGTCGCTTAAAGTCTGTGGCTTAAATTTGACAAATCCGTGTTTTCCCACGGACAACATGTTCACGTGTGGGTAAACCTTCCGACTAATATATATTTGCACCAGATTGCAAAACTAGACATATTGTATATCCTAGAGCACTTGAATAAATTGAAAAAAAATAACAAAATTGTGATTCATTAAAATTAGAATTCAGGGCTAGCGAAACGCAACGGGCTATTATAGTATAACGAGAAGCTTTTTAGGCAAATCACCACACGATAGAAATCTAAGCAAATACTTTTACCAAATGGTTATTATACATTCTTCTTTATAATATTCCAGTCAACTACAGGTTGATTTGCCCATTGTAGTTTTGTGCACCCTTTGGCATTACAAAAACGTTGAAGGCATAACGAAGCTTGCCGGGTCCAGCTATATATTATAATATTCTTTAGAATACAGGGTGTCGTGTCTGGTGGCAAATTTATATTTTTAAATACGATTATTTCAAAAAGTAATAAACGGTGTGGAGGGAGGGTGGCGCCGTGGGAATTATCGATTGTGCGGATTTGTCAGTCACGATGTCGCAGTGGTCGAGTGAGCATAGTGCGTTCGGTGTGGATACATTTTTTAAGAGTAATGATTCTTACGTATTTGCTCGTCGACAATTTTGTTCAAAGTTCGGTATTGGGCGAATAAGTGATGGACCGAGTGTACATTTAATTCGCTCGTGGGCGCAGAAATTCCGCGCAACAGCTTCGGCTATGAATGTCCCACGGCCAGGGCCGTGCAGTTTACGTGAAAATCCGCGACTTTCAATATGGAAAAGAGCAGCCTCACTGGGACTTCCAAGAGCTATTATTCATGAAATTATAAAAAACGGTCCGAAGTTCCATCCTTTTAAAATTCAAATCGATCAAAAACTGAAAGAAAGTGACTTTGATTTACGCAAAAAAATTTTGTGAAACGATGTTGGAGCGTTTTCGCACTGTAAATCCCATTTTTTGGAGCGACGAGGCTCATTTTCACTTAAACGGCTAAGTCAATAAGCAAAACTGCCGCTACTGGTCTCCTAGAACCCGCAACCCTTGATTGAAACAACAGAAACCATTGCATTGCCCCAGGGTAACAGTTTGGTGTACCTTATCCAACCATGAGATAATTGGACAATTTTTTTTTCGAAAATTCTCGAGGCCGGGCTACGAATGTCAACGGTGAAAATTAGCGACGCGTGATTACGGAATTCTTTTTGCCAAACTTGCGAGCTCATCCATCGTACTCTTCACACACGTGGTTTCAACAGGATGGGGCGACTGCACACACAGCCAGAGCTTCGATGAATTTGCTTCGGGAAAATTTCCCCCAAAAACTGATCAGTCGCTTTGGGGACATCCCATAGCCCGATCTAACTCCCATGGGGCTACCCCAAAGAGAGGGTTTATAATGACGATCCCCAATCACTTGTGGCTTTAAAGAAAAATATTCGTCGAGAAAGCAGCTCAATTGAACCAAGTTCACTGCAGCGTGTGGCGCTGAACACAAGGCTCCGTTTTGAATAGTGTGTTCAACTCGACGGAAGACATCTGGATGTCATGGTCTTTAAAAAATAAAATCTGCATTTCCATTCTATCGTTCAATGCTCTTAATAAAACTTTGTGTCAATTATTATGTTTTTTATTTAAATTTGACAATATAAATCTGCTACCAGACACCCGTATTAGTAGAGATGTTGTAGCCGGCGTTGAGGTTAACAACTTTCCTGAATATCACTTTGCGATCACTGACCCCTACCATTTCTCGCAATGTGTTATTCGATCGTATAATTTAAAAATAAAAAAATTTCGAATAACCCAATTAATTTTATACGATTAAAAAAAATGGGAAAAAAATTACTACAACACACACTTTTTATGGCACCGAAAACTTTATACAAAAACTCGTTATTCTTTTCGAACCCATTCATTGCATCAGCTGCCTTTGTTTGTTGGCATTTGAATAAAACGTGCAGTTCTTTCACACAAGCAGTGATGCGAGCCGGATCGGCTCAAAACAGCGCGTCGCTACTAACCCTTTTCTATAATATTACTCCTCCGCCACCGGCTCTAACTCTATCTTCCTGGCTTGGACAGCAGCTTCGCGATATTGCCAGAGATAACTAAACTATTTATTTCTCTAATTTTAACTTCCTAGAACAAGTAACTCATCACAAATTTTATTTAATATGTTTCACTTATTTTTTAGTTTCTCAGTTTCAAAATCTTAATATTTATACAATTCGATTGATCAAATATATAGTCGTATAGTCGAATATATTGTGTGTAACCAGGATGCCGTTCGAAAAAGTTGAAACTACGAATTGGGTGATTGGATACTTTGGGACTCGGACACTTTCGAATGAAATAACAATGCTGAACATTTGAGGCACATCGGACAACGTAAAACGTAGCTCATCAATGTCAAAAGTTACGGGGTTGAGTATTTTAGATGTTATTTTATATAAAAATGTAAATTCTTTCTGTGCAATGTGATTTCCAAGAGAATTTGAAAATTGGTTTAGTTTTATCCGTATCCAACAAATCTGAATTGAAAAAAAAATTCAACTGAAACTTACAAAATATTAACAGCCAAAGTCACGATGTCGAACGTTAACGTTCGCTTTCTTTCTATGCGACAAACAGCTGATTTGGGAGTCTCAAACAAGCGAACGAAAATATATACATTTTTGCTTGTTTACATACCCGCTTTAAAGGACAATATGCGTGAAGCCATTGGTGAAATACAGCTGCACACAATCGATAATGTGCTTAAAAATTGGACCGATCGTGTAGGCTACTGCATGGCCAGCCGAGGCAGCCATTTGAATGAAATTATTTTCCATTATTAACCGGAAGGATTGTACTTTCAAATAAAAAAAGAAATTTGAGAAAATATTCAGTAGTTTTTTTTTTATAGCATTTTCAAAAAAAAAAAGTTATTTTGCGGACCCGTTAGCAGTTTTGGTTTTCTAATATTTTATACTGTACAAGTTTAGGAATATAAAACTACTACGATACGAGTCAATACCCATAGACTAATATAGATATAGATACATTTATTCTCTCAATAAATTAAACGTCATAGGTACGGTGGAACGTAAACATTGGATGGTGGAAAACATGGGTTCAATAATACCAGATAGAGGCAATAGTAAACAACGTCCAACAAAGGAACAACAACCGAATTTCGTGTTTTTGTAGCAAACTAGTTGTGTTAAATACAATACAAATTTATACCAACGATAAAAGTCAACAAAACAGTGCAAAATACATTTAAATTTTTCAGTTCTACACCAAAACGACATGAAGAAGTTAAGTGAACACATTTTGTAACTCCGCCTGGTGTAAGTTCATTTTAAATTTAATTGCTCTCATGTCCACAAACCTACGACGAAGAGTGTGAAATGAAACTTCAGATGAGAGAATAAATGTATCTACATCTATATTAGTCTATGGCAATACCTATCGAAGCCACAAAACCTAAACATATAAAATACTTTAACAACAGAATTGCCAGCAGTCAAAAAAAAATCAAAACATTTAAAGGCATTCCCACATTTCATTACAATTGACATCCGATTTCACAACCAGCATTTGCATTGCCTCAGCAAATGCAAATTCAAATTTTTTTAGTTGCCGTTGCGATTCTAATTCTTTTGCATTTGCATTAGATAAAGTAATGCAAATTAAAATCTAATGCACATTAAAACAATCCATGTATGCTATGAGGGTACGTCTAAGTCTTTACATATTAATATGGCAAATTACTTAGCTCATTTCGATACTCTTAATGCTCCAAATAACACTGAGCGAAATAGTTTAAATTTTAAGAAATTTGCCTCAAACCTATCTCACTTGGAATAAATATCACAAAAAAATTTTTCCTATAGTCACACCTTTATACAATCCATTTCATAACGATTTCTTTTCTAGGGGGAAACAGAAAAATTGCTGCTGTATGTTAACAGTTCTACAGAAATAATAAACCTGACATAAAGGACGTTCCTATGATTCGAAAAAATTGTATCAAACATGTTGGAATCAAATGGACAAAATAACACTTAAGTATCCTTTCACGCATACGAATTTTGACATATTTTAATTAAATAAGGTGCATTATGCATTTAAGAGCACCTTTTTGAAATATTTTATTGTTTCTCGATTTATTCGATTAATCTGTAGAAATTACTCGATTAGTTTATTACTCGAAATCAGTCGTTTTAAAATACTCGAGCAAATGTCTGACATAAATTGTTCGATTAATCGAACAACGGTTAACCGATTGGATACCCTAAACTAGATACAAATTATATTTAATTTGGACACAAGTGATTTTTAATTAAGGTCTTTCCGCCTAAAAGAAGAGTACATCCATCGATCGCCGGATTTCTGCTAATAAGTATTTTCTAACAGAATGGTGGTCCAGGTTTTTTTTTTACTGATACGTATCCTAATTTGTTAATAAACAACAACCAAATATGATCCCAAATAATTGGCTGTTTCCGTTGTTTTCTAATACTAAATGTAAAACTTTTGAAAACGATTTTAATTAACTTTTTATATCAATGACTTTATAAAATGTAATTGTTATTTTTCTTACTTTTTTTAAATAAATTTTAAAAAAATAAACGAAAACTGCAGATCTGGTTTTTGCTCGATTGAACGAACTATTTTGAAATTTTATTCGATTAACTGGTAAAGATTAAACCTTGATTAAAGTAAAATGTCGAATAATTGAATACCCTATGCAACACATAAGTCGTGAAGTTCACAAGGTGGGAGAGAGAAAACGGAACAGCCAGAGAGTTAAGCCGCAATTCAACTTTAAAAGGGAACTGAAAAATATGCCCTCAAGAAATGGCATCGTGTAATAGAGCTTATAGAAATAACAGTATTGTTGAATTTGTCTCCCAAATCTTATTTGAATTTAATTCAGATTCCAATTCGGCTGGTGCCGTGGTTATTTTGAAAAAGGCAAAAAGAATCCGCCAACGTATTGCAATTTCAGACGGCGCTCCGTCGTTAATCTAAATAGATATTGTGATACCTGGGGTTTTGAAAGGGATATCTATGGTTGAAGATGTTTTTGAGGTATTCCTTTAGTTTTAGTTTTTCTTATTCGATCTTTAAGATGTAATGTTCTTTAATAATTTTGCGGTTCAAGATCAATTTCTATGAAAAAGTACTTTCATATCAAAAAGTCCTTTTTCATAGAATATACTATTTAAGAAATAATGTGAAATTGATTATTATAGTAGATGGTTTGGAATATAGAAATTTCAATGCCCACCAATTTTATGAATCCAGTCCTTCGTCTAGTTTTACTGGATGATTCTAACAAATTTGATATTTCTCGAATTGATCCGTTAATTTCTCCTGAGGATAGTTACCATCCTACGCTGGGAATCAATTATAGATATGATACCATGGAGGTAGGTTGCAATCGCTCTTCGTCCTATGTTGGTCTGTGCTTTTCGCGTGCGAACTTTATTCTTTTGAACAATCTTACCTTTGATACAGACTGGCATAGTATATGTCAGTGTGATAATGCTTTTGAATTTGAAATCGTCCTGGATGAATTTTATAATATTATTAGTGGCTATATTTCTAAGTCTGTACCCAAGACAGTCTCAAGTATCTAAACAGTCTCAAGAATATAAGGAATAGATGTTCGAAAAAGTATAAAAAATATGAACTGTTAGCAAACTATGCTAGGTATATTGTTGGTAAGAGTAAATACAAGTCTAAATTTCGTGAGAGTTATAGATTATATTTGGATAAGTTGAAGGCTAATTTTAAAAGGAACCCTAAATCATTCTTTAGATTTGTTAACTTGAAACGTAATTCGTCTTCCACACCTTGTAGGATTAAAATAAATGGTAGTTGAGGAATCATTGCTAATTGTTTCGCCGATTTTTTCCCATCAATTTATTCCACCCGAGCCTATGATGTTTCCAAATCATACCCGTACACTGTCCGCTCTACCATTCCATTTGATGCACCTGTCGTAAATGCGTGATCAGATTGAAAGCCTCAAATAAAGCTGGTCCCGCACTCTATGTTGAAATACTGCTGGAATTCTTTCAGCTTACAGTTGACTCTCTTATTTAATGCTTCGTTGAAGTTCGGTCATTTCCCTGCACAGTGGAAGAGCTCTTATATAATCCCTCTCCACAAGTCTGGTAGTTTAGTAAATGTTGGAAATTATAGGGCAATTGCAAAATTGTGTGCCATTCCTAAACTTTTTGAGAAGTTAGTCGCAGACGTAATATCTCATCATGTTTCCTCTATTTTAGATTCATGTTGTTCCACCGTGACTAATTTGCTTCAGATTTCCTCTTCTATTATTGACGGCTTTATTAATGGAGATCAAACTGATGTGATTTGTACAGATTTTAGTAAGGCCTTTTGATTAAGTTAACCACAATTTGGTATTATATAAACTCGGGGCAATGGGTTTTAATTGTAATATGCTGAATTGGATTAGTGCTTACTCGATGAACCGAGAACAGATGACGATCATTCTCAATATTTATTTTTGTGTCATCTGGGGTGCCTCAGGGCAGTCATCTTGGCCCGGTTCAATTCTTGTTATTCATTAACGACTTACCCGTCTCCATAATGCACTCTAAATTGTTAATGTACGCTGATGACGTGAAGATCAATTTTTTTTACAAGGCTCCTTGTCAATATACTTTACTTCAGAGGGATTTGTCTACTTTGGAGCTTTGTCTTGATGGAGCTTAATTTTGCGAAATGTAATCATATGCTGTTCTCTAGGTCATCATTCTTTTCGGCAAAATACTTTTTAGGTGGCAATTTTCTTGAATCGGTGTATTCATTTGTTGATCTTGGTGTTCTCTTGGACAGAAAATTGAATTTCAACTCCCATATAATTACGATGGTAAACAAGGCTTATAGCGTTCTGAACTTTATTAAACGTTGGGCAAAGGAATTTTCAGATGCCTAAGTTACGAAAAATCTTTTTACTTCACTTGTCCGTACAATTCTCGAATATGACATATTATCATCTCCGTTTTCCACAAGTATTTAGGTATAACATCACACATTATAGGAATAAACAAATCTCAACTAAGCGAGACAACTCAACTCCTACTTGTGCGAAAACATCCACAAAAATACTTTGCCATAACCATCAATACTCACAACATTTATCTCCTATGCAGGTTTTCATCCAAATATATGTTTTTTTCAAAAAAAAAGAAACCGAATAACACTAAAAGGTTTTTCAACAGAGACGCTACAAAAGTAAATCGATAGAGACAGCAAACGACGCCATATTTTTTCCTGCTCTTTTGACATTTCTCTTCAGTAGGTTTGCCATTTCATCATGGAAAGATATACGAGCCAACATTATTATTTTTAAAATTTACTACCGAAATTTGGAGTCAGTGGCCTCAACTTTAAGAGGCCTCAACAATCAGCGATGAGGCTCATTTCTGGCTGAATGACTTCGTCAATAAGCAAAATATGCGTTATTGGTCAGACAGCAATCCACATCCATTGGTCGCCTCGGTCGTGCGATTTGACGCCGTTAGATTATTTCCTGTGGGGCTACGTCAAGTCTATGGCCTATGCCAACAAGCCAGCGACGATTGATGAACTTCGTACGAATATCGAACGTGAAATTGCAGCAGTATCGGCCGATTTATGCTTGAAAACCGTCGAAAATTGGGTTCAGCGTCTGGACTTCTGTAAGCGTGCCCGTGGTGGACATGCAAAAGAGATCGAGTTCCATACATAATGGCATCGAACGTACTTTCACAGGAATAAAGAACTTTATTGGTATCTAACACCGGCTTTGTTTTATTTAAAAACAACTTTTGTAGCGCTGTTATTGAAAAACCCGTTATTAGTCAATGGCAACAGGGTAACTGTTTATTAAATATATTGTTTTAAGTCAAAGTAAAATATAAAAATGTGTGTTTAAATTTGTTCGTTGTAAGAAGTAGGGGAAGAGTGAGTGTTTAACTCGGGGCCATAATGAAACAAACTCGTAATATGGCCAGGTTGGGCGGGTGTCGATAGGGTATTTCCATCTTATATTTCCTAGATTTCATGTGTCGCAACTGTCGCAGCATTACTGTTGCGAAACCCCTTTCCAGTACTGCAACCGGCTATACGATCTTGGGCGTGGTTTCTCGACCCGCCGCACACTTCAGGGTACAACAATACTCTATTGTATAAACAAATGGACTACATTCACTTGACAGCTTACACACATGAAATCTAGGGAATATAAGGTGGAAATCCCCTATCGACACCCGCCCAACCTGGCCATATTATGAGTTTGTTTCATTATGGCCCCGAGTTAAACACTCACTCTTTCCTTACTTCTTACGCCGTTTTAACTCCATCTTATCCCCTCTCTTTCCCCCCAACGAACAAATTTAAACACACATTATAGATACATTGATTGTCTCAATAAATTAAACGTCATAGGTACGGTGGAAAGTAAATATTGGATGGTGGAAAACATGGGTTCAATAATACGAGATAGAGAACAACAACCGAATTTCGTATTTTTGTGGCAAACTAGTTGTGTTAAATACAATACAAATGTATACCAACGATAAAAGTCAATAAAAAAGTGAAAAATATATTTACATTTTTCAGTTCTACACCAAAACGACAGGAAAAAGTTAAGTGAACATATTTTGTAACTCCTTCACCTGGTGTAAGTTAATTTTAAATTTAATTTCCCTCATTTCCACAAACCTACGAAGAAGAGTGTGAAATGAAACGTCAGATGATGGGGTAACTCTAGATAAAAGATTCTGATATCCCGACTACTTCTCTACTAATGTCTAGTACAATTTAAAGAAATTCCAAGATGTATCTATTACAGGTGGAAGCGTTAGAACAGCTGATTTAAATTTTTTCTTGTCATTGTGGCCCGACCTTGTCAAATGTTGTTTACATCAATTCCAAAATGTATTCAGTACAGGTGGTAGCGATAAAACAGCAGATTAAATTTTTTTGTCCTTGTGGTTGTTGCCGAAAATGACAACAATTTCTCCAGATATAACCCGAAATAAATACACCTTGACAATTTGATCGGCTGAATTTGACAAGGTCAGCTCTTGAAATAGAAACAAACTGCCTACAATTCTTACTGTTTCTACCTTACTTATTTTGCCATTAGAAATTCGAACTATAGTTTTGAAGTATTGCTATTACAATTTTTGACGTCTGATTATTGTTACCCTTCTTTCTGAAGAGCCTATCCAAATGATACAGAAATATTGAAATATATAAATAAAATGGACACCAACACCTCAAGCTTGACTATTTATTGGGGAAAATTGTCAGAAAACTTTACGACATACTTAGACAAAAAAATACCGATTTTTAATATATTTCCTTTTCTACTTTCAGCTGCGAACCCAATTCCGTCGAATGCGATCAATTGCTGGATGAAAAATATAAATTCTATTTCTCATTTGAAAACTCTCTCTGCACCGATTATATTACAGAAAAACTGTACAAAATAATGCGTCGCAACATCATACCCGTGGTTTTGGGTGGTGCCAACTATAAACAATTTTTACCGCCATATTCATACATCAATGCTGAAGATTTTGCAACACCCAAAGAGTTGGCCGATTATCTTGTGTACCTGTCGGAGAATCAACTCGAGTACATGCGTTACTTTTGGTGGCGTGAACATTATGAGTTGCGTTTTTATTCGCCGTTTTGTGAGTTGTGTCAAAGGTTGCACCAACCTCAATATCAAATGAAAACTCAAAGTTATCGAAATATCGAAAAATGGTGGTTACAGGGAAGTTGTCGTTTTAAGTCTCGTATCAAATTTTGAGACAATACTTAAGTTTGAATTTGTATTATTAAATTGTAATTATTTTAAGTACCACATTAAGTTTATATAAATATTTCTTGAAATTTGTGATTTTGAATATCTTTAGTATTCTATAATAAAACGAAAGCTTTAATCAGTGAGTTTTTGAATTTTTTATTATGCGGGTAAGTAACAATAAATTTGTCCGGCCAGTTTTAATGCAAGTGCCACTTTATCAACTCTGTTTTGTGTGTCGGTTGTAAATGGGAGTGCATCTTTTTTTTACCGAATTGTTGTTTACAGTTTCACTTGTGAAACCCTTCTATTATTTATTAAAAATGATCCGCAAATTTTGAAACGATTTCAGTAGCAATGATTTATTTTTATACTTTAATGTGTTTAAAAAGAGATTGTAGCCACCTCAAATTCGATTGATGTCACCCATAAGTTGTCAAGACTGAATTGAGTCCCCGCAACTGGAACTCGGTGAAAACAACACCGATTCCTAACAGAGTTGGTTGTGACAACTGGATTTCCAAATTATTTTCGCTCTATCAACTACAATCTCTATAATCTCGGTTCAAACAACCGAATTTAGTTGCAATGCGATCGTAGCAGCCAAATTTAGCTATAAGTCGGTTGAAACATTCAACAATCGTATTTAAGAAAAATAAGTTTGCTGCAATCGAATTTCTCATGAATTCTGTTGGTACAAACGAATAAATTTTCCATTCCGTTACCACAACATAATTCTGCATATGTCAAACCTGACATTTAGAATTCTAAGAATTATTATGTTAAACAAGGGCGTAGTATTGTTTCTGTCGCCGTTTTAACATGAACTGGTTTTTGCTTATTACGAAAGGTATGTACAAGTAGTTATGGATTCTGCGTTAAAACGTCTTATTCTGTAGATAATTCCCATATTTATCAGCGTGCACACCAAGCAGATGCCATCAGTTCTGAAGATTTTCAAGGTTTCAGATGTACACACCAAAGACGAGATTTTTTCCATCAGCGTTATATAGAATGGGCGAATGGTGGAGTTTGAGATCTAAAGCCACAGATACTATACATCATAATTGGCGATGTGACCCATGAAAGCCGCGACTTCAGAAGCGGTTGGAAATTGTATCTACAGTTAAGTTGTTCCCTATATAAAATGAATTAATTCCGTGATTTGTAATAAAATTATCAAATTCAATATCAGCATAACATCAAAAAAATTAAAAAAAATGCGTTTCTAATTAAGAGAAAAAATTTAGTAGGTTGAGATAACCTCTAAATTTAATTACGAAACATTCTTAATTCGGTTGCGACAATCTCTAATTCGATTGTGACAACCTATAATTCGGTTGTTACAATCTCTAATTCGGTTGTGGTAGCCTCTAATTCGGTTGTGATAACCTATAATTCGGTTGTTGACAAACTATAATTCGGTTGTGGCTGTAGCAGCCTCTAATTAGGTTGCAGCAACCTCTAGTTAGGCTCTGATGCCACATTTTTATTTTGGTTACGGCAAATTCGAATTTTTCTTTGGGTCTATCATAAAAACTTCGACCACGTCCCTGACTAAGTAGGATCCCATACTAGGCATCATCCCTCCAGCTAGGGCCTGATACTTTCAGAGAAGATGCTCAGTGGATTCTTCCCCACGCTCATCGTTACGGCTGGTACATAACCTTTTGCTCTGAAATTGAATTTTTCCTTACGTCAAAAATCAGACCGTGGCCTGTCAAAACTGAAATAAATACTGATACATTAGTCTTGACTAGAGACAGAAGGCTCATGGCTCGTTCACCTTTCCTGCATCATAACAAATGGCCTTCCTTGGAGTATATTATCACAAGTCGCCAAGGGCATGCCAACATATTTAAATTGCTGTGACAACTGTAAGGTAGTCTGTTGTCGCGCTGGTTCATCCGCTCTGTAGATCCCCGAAATGACCGCTTGCACAGGCACCCTTATCAGGTGAATATCGTATTGCTGGGTTTTAGCATTAAGAGGCCTGTGGCAGTCCTGGACGGATGTTGAGTTCAGGAATACTGAAGCCAGGAACTTTTGTACTGGCTGTCTGTCAAACAAGTCATTGGCCTTTATCCCTCACCGAGGTGGCCATGTTTCTAATCGCCAAAATTTCTGGCTTATACACGCCACAATAATCAGGTAGTTTATGAAAGAGAGGCAACCCTAGTTGCCTAGAGTACAACCCATACCTCACCAGATCGTTCATTTTCGTCCGAACCATGTATATATTCACATATCCCTTTATACCAGTAACTCAGTTGCCGCAGGAATCACTTTCAAGTATGAGAGTATAATAGTGGTTCCACTTTCAAGTAGTCGACCAAATGCAGGAATGGTCCATGACCGACTCCGACCATGCACCATTATGACAGGAGTCTTAACCTTATGACAGACGTAAAAGCAACCTGTCTCCCTATAATGTCCACTGGCAACAAATAATACATTCCATTCAATGTGTCAGTGGTGGTGGTGGCGCAGAGTATCCGTGATGCACATCGTCGCCATTCACTAAGCCCTAGTCAGTAGTGCACTATAGGCGGATTTCTCAAACACCTTCCACCGTACGATTATTCCGTAGAACATTATCGGTCTCTCCACCGCTATATAGATCCAGTGAACAATCCTCGAAAAAAAGTCCCCAATTGTCCCCCCCCCCCCCTGTGCTCGTCTTTGCACCTTTGTACTAGGTTGGGTGTGAAATTATGCTTATTTTCAAACAACACGCGGGTATTTGGCACACTCGGCCAGATATATTTGAGGCCAATTGACGTGATAGGCTTCACGATAGGTAGTTTATACCTTCGAGTTTAAAAGGAGCATCTAGGTCTCGGCCGGGTGTAGACCTATCGTAGTTTCACAAACCCATCTGCCCAAAGTCCATAAGCTACCCTATATAAAGCCTCTAACGCGAACCACAGACTTTTCATTAATGAGCATGAACATCAGCTTTAGTTGAAGCTTATTGTCGGTTTACGTCCCTTCTTGATACTTAATAAGAATGTAAACGACGTTGTTCGCATCAGTATCGTGTGAAAAACCTTTTTTGGTAATATTGTTTCAAATGCATCAGTCAGATAAAAAGTTATTGACCCAGCTCAGTCTGTGGTTCGCTCTTGACCTTTTCTAACTTCACACCCTGAAAAGTATGAAGTTAACATCCTTCCAACTCTTGGTAATTCGGATCACTGTCTTGTTTCTGCCTCCTTTTCGTACTCTGATCTTCATGAAGCGTTCCATATTCATGTACGAAAGAGCTCGTTGGGATGAGCTCAACGAATTTTATAGGAAGTTCAACTGGGAACTATGTTTTCTAGACGATGGTGGAAAACATTATTTTAACGGGAATGAAGATATTCATTCCATCAAAGAAAATTTCGATTAAACCTTCTGGTAAATGTTGGTTTAACCAGGCATGCAAAGAAGCTGTCAGATCCAAAGAGGAAGCTTCCAGTAATTGGAAATTGAATAAAAATCCAACTACTGGTATGCTGCGCAAGTCAACTAGATCAAATTGTGCCAAGGTACTACGACGCACAGAATTCCTGCATGAAAAGCGTCTTCGCGCCAATTTTCTTTCTTCTCCCAGGGGAAGTAAGAGCTTTTGGTCATTTGTCAAGAGAATTAAGAACAATAAAAGTTCTTCATCTATCCCAACCTTAATTAAAAATTACCTAATTTATACTAACCCGGTTGATAAAGCTAACCTTTTTGCCGAAATATTTGCAGAAAACTCCTCCCTGCCGATTAGCTCTCAACCACTCCCCATCATCGCAAATATATTTAGCTCCATGCCTGAGATATTTGTTCGTACGCGAGAAGTTAAAAAGGTCCTTAAGGAGCTCAACGTAGGAAAGTCTCCGGGTCCGGATGGAATCCCGGCACTAGTTTTGAGCAAGTGTTCTTGGACGCTTGCTTGTCCACTGCGCAACCTTTTCAGCCTGTTATACCGTACAGGTATTTTCCCTACTCGCTGGAAGGTTGCAAATGTCCAGTCGATCCCCAAAAAAGGAGAGGCTACTAATCCCGATAACTACCGGCCAATTGCGATATGGTGTACGATCTCAAACGTGATGGAGACCATGGTAAATTACCATTTGGTTTGTTACCTGGAAGTTAACAGTCTACTCAGTGATCGTCAGTATGGCTTTCGCAGAAACCGTTCAACTGGCGAACTGATGGCGTTCCTCACGGAACATTGGAATCAGTCCGTGTATAGACTGGGTGAGAGCAAAATAGTGACCTTAGATATTTCTAAAGCATTTGATAGAGTTTGGCACCAGGCACTCATATCAAAGGTTAATGCTTTTGGTTTGATTAGAAACTTCTCTCGATTTATTTCGAGTTTTCTCAGAGACCGTTCCATACGAGTTGTAATAGACGGTATCTCTTCCGATGAGTATATAATTAATGCGGGAGTACCTCAAGGCTCTGTGCTTTCTCCCTCTCTTTTTCTTACTTTCATCAACGACCTTCTGGATCGGACCACCAATCCCATCTACTCCTTCGCTGATGATAGTAATTTATGTCACTCATATTCGTTCGATCGTCGACCCAATCTTTCCGTAGTGCAAGGAAAGAGACGAACAATGAATGACACGCTTAATCATGACTTGCATCTGATTAGTGAGTGGGGCTGGGAAAACCGAGTCGAATTTAATGCACGCACAACACAGTGTTGCAGAATATCGCACAAGCACACTGGTGCCTCGACCCTGCCAATGATTTCAATGGGTGGTTTAGATGTTGGTGAATCGGAAAATCGGAAGCTCTTGATGTTCTGGGCATGAAGATACAAGGTGGCATTCATTGGCATAAGCACATTTTCAACGTGTCGAAAGAAGCATTCAAGTACCCGAGCTTTTTAAAGCGGTGTAAAAGATTTTTCACCCAATCCGATCTCCTCAATATCTACTCCACGTATATTCGGCCAAAAATTCAATTCAACGCTCATGTTTGGGCTGGGGCTCCAGCGTCCATCTTGGAGCTTCTAGACCCCGTGCAAAAGAGAGCGTTGAAGCTGATAGGCGGCAGCAGTGTATCCAGCACTGTTGCTTCCTTTGAGCATCGACGAAATGTTAGCTATGTGTCGGTATTTTATAGGTATTTCCATGGAAAGTGTTCCGCCGAGTTACATGGCCTCATTCCAGAAGTTAGGGTATTTAACCGTACGACACGGTTTTCAAGTGGAACTCATCCATTTTCTGTTGCCTGGCCGTTGGATCGAACTGCGCATTCCAGAAACAATTCGTTCTTGAGCCGAACAGTCCGTATGTGGAATAAGCTTCCGGTAAGTGTATTCCCCACTTCTTACAACACATCAGCAAGTTTAAGTCAGATATTAACAAGTACTTCTCTCTCTTTTCCTAAGTCCAATGCAATGCACTGCATTTATAGGGGACATCCCCAGAGTGTTGGTCTTCGCGAACAAAAAAAAAATACAAACACATAAATAATTCAAAACTATTTCGAAATCTTTTCGAAACTCTTTTCAATACAATAATCTACGCAGGAATTTCTGTTTATTGTTTTAACAAAATTTCACTCGTAAGTTACTGTCGTCAATATTACAGATTTATTCTACAAAAGGCTCATTTTGTAAAAGGCTCATGCGATTATACAAAATATTTATTTGTTTATTTGGACTTTAATATCTTTTGTCTTTGTAGGGTAAGTAAATCGTCTTATATCTTGCCAGAGGACTTGTTTACTATCCGATCTTTGCAAATACTTACCGAAATATTGTAAGATTTAGCAATAGATTTTGAATTGACCTGCAATACATAAAAAAAATTGTCAGATATTTGAAAGGGGTTTTCAATGATATATATTTCATAGGATACTGAATGACAGACATACACCCGAATTCAAGCTTTGCATAATTTAACCGCAACTAAGCCTAACCTAAACCTACACATATAGGTTGTTCACGCAGGGCTGCTTATCAGCTTATGTGCTGAAAAGATGAAAAATAAGCTCTGGGCTACGTGAACACTATTCCATGTTGGTTATCTGCTTATCTGCTTATTTTTTTCAATCAGCTGTTCGATAAATGAAATCAAAACCATCAATGTACAATTGAAATTGTTTGTAAAATGCCTAAGCAGAGCATTAAACAATAAATTATGGACTTCAGAGTCAATATGAGTACTTTGGAAATTGAATTCATTAAAGGTAATTAGTCAGAAATGTATACGATGCAAATATTTATGGTTTTGTGTTTGTACACATAGGTTTCCCCGACCCCCCGACTTGCGCTCATTTTGATTGTTTTTTTTTTAATAAACAAAAAACAGATGTAAATACCAGTGCTACCAATACTTAAATATAAAATTTGAGATGCCATTTACTAAAACTTCGTGTTTTTAGTGTTGTCAGCAAGTTAAATTTTTGGTATTTTCCAACACTAAAAATAAGCTGATAAGCTGATAAGCTTTTGCCAAAGGCACAGGTTGCTCAAAGTTGCTTATTTTATTTCAATGTATTTTGTTGTTGGCGAGATAAGCACATGAGCTGATAAGCAGTCCTTCGTGAACACCCTAATAGTTTCATACAGTTTCACCTTGCTATGTGCCACAAAGCGGTCAGAGCACAAAATGGGTTTGTCGCCGGTAAACATTTGTCAGTTGTGTGTACACATAGGTGACCCTCGGTGGTGCATGGATCCTGTACATAAGAACGTGGGTTCGATCCCTGTTCTAACCACCTTACATTTCTTTTGAAGACCGTCGACTCGGCCAATGACACTATCGAGTACTTAGGGCGAGTTTCACACTCGTTATTAAATTAAATTGAGAATTTTCAACTGTGAAACTGGCCATTAGTCATGAAGAAGTTCTCAATATACCGTTCGTAACCGGTGTAAAACTGTAGGTAAAACCAGTGAGTATAAAACTAGAAAGCGCACAAGTCATTGATTGTGACAAGCTCTGCTCAGTCCTGTCATGGGATGTAATGGGAAACTATGTATTTATGTAACAATAGCGTGTTATAAGTCAATGGGCTGATGAAGTGATAATATATAAAAAAATTATATAAATAAAAAAAAATAAATGGGTTCCCATTACATCCCATGAAGGGACAGGGGAGAGCTTCTCACAATCACTGAGCTGTGCGCTTTCCAGTTTTCACTCACAGATTGGGACCTACAGTTTTACACCGATTCCGAACGGTATTTTGAGAAGCTTTTTCATGGCTATATACTCGATAGTGTCGCCGTCACTATGCGAGGTGACCGCCGCCGAGAGAAATTTTTCTTTAAGGTTGTCAGACAGAGCAGGGTTCGAACCCAGGATCTCATGTACAAGAGGCGCGCACACTAACCATTGCACCACCGACGGCCACAAAAATTATATAACTATATATATTTAGAGGTGGTCCCCGTCAGTATTAGATTTCGTAATGCATTGCAATATGGCAATGTTATTTACGAAGTTTATACACTTTGCTCTCCTTTGTGGTACAATACTGACCTAGAAAATTCGAAAAAAGTTAACAAAATAAGGGGTCCACACTTTAAACGGGAATTTCCGGAATACAGGTAAATTTATTTATTTTCCCCGCTTTCCCGGGAACTGAAAAAGTACGGGAATTAGCATTCCCTATTTCCCGACCATACTCCTTAACAGATAACTATTTATGTATGTGTTCGAATAGTTCATGCAGTGCTACGAGGGCGGTCCCAAAACGAGCCGACCTAACAAAGAAGACACAAAAAAGTTGGGAAAACATTTTCTTTATTTTCACAACATAATCTCCTTTTAGCTCGAGACACTTTTCCAGGCATATTCAATAGCTTCAATACCCCGATTATATTAAGAACAGTCAACCTCCTTAAAATAACCATCAACCGCAGACTCCACCTCTTCATTGTTGGCAAATCTTTTACCACCGAGCCATTTTCTCAAGTATGGAAAAAGAGAATAGTCCGAGGGAGCTAAATCTGGCAAATCAGGTGCATGATGAACTTTAGTTCATTCATTTTGGCCATCGCAATAGTGGATGTGTGAACTGAAGCATTGTCTTGATGAAACAACACGTTCCTTTTCGCCAAATGTGGCCTTTTTCCACAATCTCTTCACTTAAACGCTGCAATACATTGGCATAGTGTTCGCCGTTGATGGTTCTTTCTTTCTGAAGACAATCAATAAAAACTATACCATGCGCATCCCAAAAACACAGACGCCATGACCTCGCCAGCAGATGGAACCGTCTTCCCGTTCTTTAGACACGATTATTCTAATCCATTGCATTGACTGTTCCTTTGTCTCAGGTCTGAAGCTGTGGACCCATGCCTCATCCATGGTTATAAATCGACGAAAAAATCGGCTGTATTGCGGTGAAACATCGCCAAAGACTCTACTGAAACATCTTCACGGGCCTGGTTTTGCTCTACTGAAAGCAAGCGCGGCACCCATCTTGCGCACAGCTTTCTCATCTTGAAATCTTTGGTCAATACCTGATGTATAGCACTTATTGAAATGCCTATAATTTCTCACGAACTTTCAGCCGACTATCATCCAATACCATTTTCTGGATGTTATTAACCATGTCTGGCGTGGCCACCTAAATTGGTCGGCCACTACGGTGTTCGCCTTAGCAGCTCGTACGGCCTCGTGTATGCTCTGCTGCTCAATATTTTACAATCGTAAACGAAGGAGCAGACTCCCCCAGAGTAGAATCTAACTCGGCTTTAATATTGCTTGGACTGAGAATTTTCAAATGGAAATATTGGATTAAATTTGTTTTCCAATTTTTTTCCATCTTTACAAATTCACTGAGATCGTTTGCTTTTGATGGCCCAAATACAACTACTAAACAACGTGGCGCCTTGAAACTTAGAACATATGTTTTATAAGGTTGCCACTTTTCAACAAAATATTTATTTTTTTTAAACTACTGTCACCATCTATACGTCAGGTCGGCTAGTTTTGTGACCGCACTCGCAACTCTGTAGATCTGCCCTTGCGTACATAAGCTGAGCAACAGAAAACAAAAACAGTTGGCAATATTAATAAGCCGGTCCAAAGTAAAAAGTGGGCCTAAAGTCGTTAAGAGCAGTGCGGCCTCTCTCTCCGGTATTGAAAATAAAAATCACTCTTTAAATATTTTAAATTTAAACATTTAAGAGGGGTTGAAGCTACCAAAAGTCCTTTTGCTCCTGGTTTTAGTAACAATTTTCATGGTAATTGTTAGGTGTGTGTCCATTTACAGCTGTGTCCTGGTAAAACGAGTTGGCAGTTAATGGGTGTCCATTAAGAGATACGAGGGCGGATCAATAAGTCCGTGACTTTTCGAACTTCTCTAGTAGTTATATGAAATGCAACACTGCTCCCATCAAGTACCACCTGTTAATAGACTACTGTCATATTTTGAGCAAGTTCCGTCATATACTTTGCATTTAACAGCGGTTCAAAACATACAACCGTGCATTTTTTTTTAAAATGGAAAAAAGTGAATTTCGAGTTCTCACTAAACATTATTTCTTGCGAAAAAAAAACCGTCAATCAAACCAGGGAAAAGCTTGATAAATACTATGGGGACTCTGCATCATCGATTTCAATGGTAAAAAGGTGGTTTACTGACATTCGTTATGGTCGCACAAGTATAAATGACGCTGAACGTTCTGGACGGCCAATTGAGGTCAATCCACCCGAAAATGTCGAAAAAATCCCCGATATGGTGTTGGCCGATCGAAGAGTAAAAGTGCGTGAGATTGTTGATGCCATAGGCATTTCGTAAGGCAATGTGGTTTCGATTTTAAATGCTCAGTTGGGTCTAAAAAAACTGTCTGCAAGATGGGTGCCGCGTTTGCTCTCAATTGACCATTAACGTTTGTTTGGAGTTGTTGGAATTGGGCTACGAATTGGTACCTCATCCGCCATATTCTCCGGATTTAGCCCCCAGTGACTATTTCCTATTTTCAAAACTGAAGAAATGCCTCGGTGGAAAGAGATTTAGCTCCAACAATGAAATTATTGATCAGTCAGATGCCTATTTTATGGACCTCGAAAAATCCTATTTTTTGAAAGGGATACAAAAATTGGACAAACGTTGGATTAAGTGTATTGCGCTGAAAGGAGATTTTGTTGAAAAATTATTTTTTTTTGCAAAACAATCTGTGTTTCATTCAAAAAGTCGCGGACTTATTGCTCCGCCTCGTACAGCGAAGTTGTCCACTGCAGATTACTCACTGCACAGAATAGTCCTTCAGGTACCCAATCGTCGTGTTTCTTAACGCCGCTATTTTCTTTGGTCTAGAGCATTATTATATCGGCTTAGCTCGACTTTTTATTTATTCCAGTCGTTCTTGACTCTCGAAGACTTGGCTTCATTAAATAGTCGTCGGAAAGGAAGGAAGTTTAGTTAATAAGGAAGTTATATCTACAAGTTCTTCTCACTCAGGTGATACCAGTTATTGAGATAAAATTCTGGCTAATGGTTAGGTAAATGATGCGAAATAGATATTAGTTGTATCACTAAAGAAACAATTTATTTTAGAAATCTGGACAAGCAAGACTAATGGAATATCAAACATTATAATTTTCAATTTGACATTTTAGTTGGCAACTCCGTGCTTAGAGAAACTCCGCGCCGAGACAAAATTATCGAAGACGGCGGCACAACAAAACAATTAAGTTGACGGCTATCGGTTTCGCCAGTTTTGTACAAAATTGGGATGTTGGGATAACTGAACATTTAAAATTGGATCGATGTCGGCGATGGCGTGAGCTTCAAAATTTGTTGGTGGTGGCGACGCGTCTTAAAATTTTCGATACGCTTCCATCTGTAAAATAGTTGGTTTTTTGTGTATATTTTTATTATGGTTGCATTTTTTTTAGTAATTAACAGTGTTGCAGCAAAATGTAGACCAGTTTAAATTGAGGTTAAAACCTAGACTTAACAAGATTTCTACAGATTAAAACTGTATAGGTAATCTTCTAGGTTGGCGTGGGTTAACGGAGTAAACCTTCGATATGAGCTAATCTTGGTGGGTGTAAATGCCGTAATATTCGTTAATATCTTTTTTGTTTGATAATTTTAGCGATTTGCTTTGTACATTTTGTTTGTTGTTACTTACTTACTCTATTGAATTGGAAATACATCCTTTACACCGACCAAGTTTGGTGCATTTCGTACAATTTTAACCTGTGAAAACTGAAGATTAATTTTTAACCTCATTTTAAACTGGTGTATTATTGATTGCAACTCTACAAATTACCAAAAAATGCAACCATAATAAAAACATACACAAAAAATCAACCAAATCGAAAATTTTGCGTCACGTCGCCGCCACAAAAATAAGATTGAAGCGCACTCCGGCGCCGATATGATTGGCTCTCATCCATTCAAATTGAGCCGATTTGACCGACTGGCCCGATTAGACTGATACAATTTGAAAATTTCAGTTCTTTCAAAACACATCGCAAAGTTGTCAAATATTGACAAAACCAAGAGGTCTGGCCACGGAGTTGCTTTAAATAAGTCTAAGCACAAAGTTGCCACCTACTTTTTGCCTACTTAATCTGAAAATGGGTGGTGTAAATGGCAAAGATTAGGGAACAAGATGTTGCGAATGGGTTCCTGTTTATACGATAGCGTAGAATTTTACTGTCCAGGCTGCTGTTGTTCTGCCATGTGCTGGGCAGGCTGCTGCGCACGATTTATATACGGAAATATAGGCATTGGGTTTTCTCAGGTATTTGTTCAAGAAAAACGGCTTTTAAAACTTCATGCAGCTCACAATGACATTAAATGTTGGATATAATGTGGAGGCTCATGGTCGCCGTACTGTAGGGGCTACCTTCCCTAAGACATTCAACAATTTAACTATTCATATTATTAAATATGCCCATTTTAAACTGGTCTACATTTTGATGCAACACTGTTAAGTACTAAAAAAATGCAACCATAATAAAAACATACACAAAAAACCAACCCACAAAGAACAACATTCTGGTGCCACACCGCGCATGAAACAATCGATTGTTGCAGCAACGATTTCCAGAACAAACTATCTCAAGAAATTCGGATGTCTGATTCTGATCAATTGGCAACCAAGATCATACGATTTAACGCCGTGCGATTTGTTTCTTTCAGGTTTTCGGAAATCTCGGGTTTATGTGAATAAACCAGAAACAATTCCTGAGCTCAAATCCGATATCCAACGCGTCATCGGTGTGATACAGCCACACCGCTGTGAAAAAATCATGGAAAATTTCGTAAAAAGAGTAATGTCATCAGAGCCGTGTGGGCTATGTGACGGATATTTTATTCCATACTTAATCGGAACATGCCTTCTTCACAACCCAGTAAAAAAATCACAACTATCTCAACAAATACGTGTTTTTATTTTAAAATTAAAAAGTGCATTCTTACTGAGACAACCCTAATATAATATAACTGACCTTTGATTTTTTGTCATTATAAATATTTAATGGAATAAAGAAAATATTTAGTCTGGTTTGAGACATTGAAATCGCTGGTTCATATTCGGGAATATAATTAAAGGAGCACAGCTCAGGTCCCAAAGCCTTATCGCTAATCTGGCCGCGATTAACGGCGGTATAAATGCGACAGAAGCTTACGTTGTTGTTGTCTCCTTTCACTTGCCTCCACGTTAACCTTTCCTATTATAATATGTGCGATAACTTTCTTATTATTATTTTGTTTTGCATACTTTTAGGCTATGTCATTTTGTGTGTACATAATTTAGTGTTGTCAATATGACGTGTACGCTAAAATGTTGTAGAGTAAATACCTGAAAGGAACGATTAATATGAATATAACTATAAATTGCGCAAGTGAAGGGAAATGTGCTTTAACAATAATCGCCTTCCTGAATGGAATGGTTTTCCCCAAAAATTAAATTTTTACAGAACTAGAACCATACGAAGACATTTTTGAAGAACAAATGAGTGCTGATATGGTTTCGGACGTACCAGTTGAAGTTGATATTTTCACAGTATCTGGTGGTTCAATAAATGTTTTGTTTGTAAGAACTAGTCGCGCAACAGGGCCGGACTTAGATTTCAGGGGACCCTAGGTAACACCGACGTCAAAGTACCCTAGAAAATATCTTTGGTAAAACCCAAGAAACCCCTAAATACATTAACCGATACTAAGTGTTTCTATTGCTTACATTTTCCAATATATTGCTTTCAACCTCTTCCCTTCTGACACTCTCATTTGAATCGTCTGTTTATATTCTGTTATTTTTTGAACGGTGCATTTAAAATCAGAAAATTAAACACTATAAATTGAATAGTATTAGACGCCAACTCTATGAATCGATTTTAACGAGTTTGCTCAGAATATTGATTATAAAGATATAGGACCACGCTTCCTTTACATAAATATTCCAATTTCGAACATCCGTGACTTTGGACTTTACGTAGGCTCGAAGAAAACAGCCTGGAGGTGTGATATCATATGATCTAAATTGCCAATTCACCGGTCCGAGGTGTAAAATTAACAGTTACCCGGCTGCATGACAAGTAGCACCATCTTGTTGGGACCAAACACAGTCGAGATCATGGTTTTATTTTCAGGCAGCAAATCGTCTATTATCATGATGCGATAAAGCGCGCCATTGACACTTCAGTTCAGTATTCGAGTGAAATTCCTCAAATCGAGGTGCTAGTATCGATTTGGATCACTACCTGGTTACAGTAATGGTTTGCACCAGGTTGAGCAGAACGAAAGTCGTACGAAACCTGAAATATACAAAGCTGTACATCAAAACGATTTACGATTCACGATTTACGGATATGCACTTGGAATGTAAGAACTCTATATAGATCCGGTGCAAGTATCCAACTGGCAGATGTCCTCGAAAGTTATAAGGCTGACATTACCGCTATCCAGGAAATGCGATGGATAGGACATGGCTGCACAAGAAAAAGAAACTGCAATATATAGTTACTACAGTTCCCATGAAAAAAATCATGAATTTGGTTGCGGATTTGTAGTTGGCAAAAGACTGCGACATCTAGTCTCTAGGTTCAATCCTCTGCGTGAACGTATAGCCACAATCCGCATAAAAGCGAAATATTTTTACATTTCCCTAATGCCCCGACAGAAGAGAAAGATGATGATGCCAAAGACATATTCTATGAGCTCCTAGAGGAAACGTATCTCCGCTGCCCTGGCCATGACATTAAGATTGTACTAGGAGATTTTAATGCCAAAGTACGAAGGGAGAATGTGTTTAATCCAACTATTGGCAATTTCAGTCTACATGCTGACAGTTCCGACAACGGCATGAGACTGATTGACTTTGCCGCGGCAAAAAACATGGTCATTAGTGGTACAAGATTCCACCATAAAGACATCCACAAGGCTACTTGGGTATCCCCTGATCAAAGAACTAAGAACTAAATTGATCACGTGGTAATTGAAGGAAGGCACTCATCCAGTGTAATGGACGTACGAGTGATCAGAGGAGCTAACATCGATTCTGATCACTACCTGGTAGCAGCAAAGGTTCGCACAAGATTAAGTAGAGCGAAAATCGTACGAAATCAGACGCAGAGGAAGCTGGATATCGGAAAGCTGCAATTACCAGAGGTAGCCACAGCCTACTCAAGGAAGCTCTCACAACTTTTGGCACAGAACCCACCCCCTCCCGATGATGATCCTGATGCGCAGTGGAAACCCATTTCCGACTTTATAAAAACTAAAGAGTGAGAAAATTGAGACATACAGAAGGAAGAACGAAGCCCGAAAAATCTACCAAAAAGTTAAAAACGGAACTAATGGACATGGTTCAGGGCCCCCCTTCTGTAAAGACAAGGACGGAAATCTTGCCGCAGATGTGCAGAGCATGTTAGGAATATGGATAGAGCGTTTCTCCGCGCTACTAGTACCTGAGATATCCAATGACGATGGGACAATCGATCACAATATGGACGACGACGTCGATTGCCCCACTCCTAACCAAGACGAAGCCAGAACAGCTATTGCCCGGCTTAAGAACAACAAAGCCGCAGGAGCCGATGGATTACCGGCGGTGCTGTTTAAGGATGGCGGCCATGACCTGATAAGGTGCATGCATCAGCTCATTAGCAAAATTTTGGTTAGATGAATGCATGCCCGGCGATTGGAGTCTCAGTGTACTATGACCCATATTTAAAAAAGGTGACCCGAGTATCTGTGCCAACTACAAGGAATAAGCCTTTTATCCATAGCATATAAGGTTCTATCAAGTATAATGTGCGAAAGACTAAAACCAATTATCGCTGACCTGATTGGACCATACCAGTGTGGCTTTAGGCCTGAAAATCGACAACTGACCAGATTTTCACGCTACGCCAAATCCTGGAGAAGACACACGAAAAACAAATCGATACCTATCATCTATTTATCGATTATAAAGCGGCATTCGATAGTCCGATACGGGGGAGACTCTATGAAGCAATGTCTGTGCTTGGTATTCCTGCAAAACTCATACGCCTTTGCAGGATGACCTTGACGAACACCAAATCCGCAGTGAAAGTTGGCAAGGATCTTACCGAACCTTTCGAAACTAAGCGGAGCCACAGGCAAGGCGATACCCTATCGTGCGATCTCTTTAACATCTTAATGGAGATCATTATGAGAAAAGCTGCAGTCAACATGAATAAAACCATCCGCAGCAACAGTCACATGCTGCTCGCGTATGCTGATGATACAGATATCATTGGGCGCACAATTAGAGAAGTTACTGCGGTTTTTTTTCGAGAATTGAGAAGGAGTCAGCAAAAGTGGGTCAGACGGTAAATGAGGACAAGACCAAAGCGTGAATGTTGATAACCGTTATAACTTCGAGGTAGTGGACGAATTTAGCCTTGAGATCAAGCGGAGAATTATGCTTGCGAATATATGTTATTTGGGGCTAAGCAAGCAATTTACAGATAAAGCCCTCTCTCGAGTAACAAAAGTCCAGCTGTACCAGACCCTCATTCAACCTGTCTTGCTTTATGGCGCAGAATCCTGGGTCCTATCGCAAGCAGACGAAACATCTGTAGGAGTCTTCGAGAGAAAAATACTCCGAAAAATTTATGGCCGTATAGTGTACAATGGCGAGTATCGGTGACGCATGAATCATGAGCTGTATGAGCCTTATCCTGACATTGGCATAGTTAAGCGGTTCAAGATAACGCGATTGCGCTGGCTAGGCCATGTCAGTAGAATGGATGAAGACGAACCAGCACGAAGGGTTTTCGAAACCGAACTCGAAGGAAGACGAAAAATAGGAAGACCAAGACTCCGCTGGAGGGATCAGGTTGACGAATCCCTGCGTACACTTGGTATTGCCAACTGGAGAAATAAATCAAAAGATCGAACTGGTTGGCGAAATATGCTATCTTCGTTTTGTAAGGTCCCTGACCCCCCCGGGGTTGACCGAGACCGGATAAGTAAGCAAGTACATCAAAATGCTGCAATTACCAGAGATAGCCACGGCCTATGCAGAGAAGCTTACTCAGATATTGGCGCAGAACGTACCTACACCTCATGATCATGAAGCGCAGTGGAAGTACATTTCCTACTTTATGACAACTGCAGCAGAGACCGTACTCAGGTATGACAACCCGCTTAAACACAAACCATGGTACGATGAAGAATGTCGCATAGCAAGTGATGAAAAGAACGCTGCACGTGCAGCAATGAGAAGCGGTATAAGGAGAAGAGGAGAATCCAGTTTGTTTGCGAATAAAATACGGTTATGGAGAAAGCGCGAGAGTGAGCAAATTGAATCTAACAGAAGGAAGACTGAAGCCCGTAGATTCTATCAAAAACTGCAAAACCAAAACAACGGAAATGGACCAGGGCTCCTCTTTTGTAGAAATAAGGACGGGAATCTTGTCACAGATGTGCAGATTATGTTGGGAACATGAATAGATCACTTCTCTGCTGCCCTTGTCCCAGGAGACTTCAATATACATATATTATGGTGTTGAGCGCATACAGGATGATGGCGTCGACTTAGGCCTGCAATGCCCCGACTTAAGAACAACAAAGCCGCTTGCGCTGATGGCCTACCGGCTTAGTTGTTAAGGCTGCCGGCTATGAGTTGGAAAGGTGCGTGCTTCAGCTTATATGCAACATGCATGTCCGGCGATTGGAGTCTTAGCATACTGTGCCCTGTATTCCAAAAAGGCGACCCGAGTATATGTATAAAATATAGTGGAATAAGCCTTTTATCCATAACTTACGACACCTACCATCTCTTTGTAGATTATTAGGCTTGATTATTATATCGATATGTCGGAGCTTGGTATTCCTCCTTAGCTGACACGCCTTTGTAGAATCACACTGACCGACACGAACTCCTCAGTAAAGACTGCTAGAGATCTCACCAAAACATTTTGTACGAGGCGGGGCCTTAGGCAGGGCGACAACCTATCATGCGATCTCTTCAACATATGAATTGAGATCATCGTGAGAAAAGTTGCAGTTTACTTGGGCCATTTTTAATTTTTTCATATAAATTATTTTTTAATTTTCATACTGTTTTTGCGAATTTTCATGCAGCTTTCTAATCGAATTTCTCAACAAAATTCTCCCAAAAGAAAAAAAAATAGAGAAGTTTCAGTGAGACACCCGGTTGGAACGAAGATCTTTTCGCTGTATGGAAAAAATACATAACGATATTCTATGCGTATGCGTATGTGTTCACAAAAGCCGCGTGCCTCCTAACCTCCGGACTATTTCGTGGGTAATGGGTTACCCGAGTTACCCTATTGTCGTTACTCATTACCCACAGAGTATGGGGAAAATAATGGGTACTTTCCCACGACGATGGGGAATTACCCATCACGATTACCCATAACACATGGAGAATGGGTAAGCGGCCTTAACCTTTAACCTACGGCGATGATTGAAAATAAGAAAAAAATAGAAATAATTTCTATATCTCGGAAACGGAGCGTCCAATCGAAAAAATAACTAATTTTTACGGGTTCTGAGTGTTTCTCATAAAGTGGTCCAATTCGTAAGGCAGACTTTCTTAAAAAAAATCACCGAAATTAGAAAATCGATCAAATCAAAACATAACTAAATCTCGGAAGCGCTGCGTCCAATCTCAAAAATAATACAAATTTTACATCCATAGAAGGCCTTAACCAAAGAATGTCTTCAACAAATATATTACACTAAAATGTTTTAAATGAAAAATCGCTAAAACGCCCTTAGGTATATATATTTTGGAGACGGAGCGTCCAATAGAAAAAATAAATATAACATTTTTTGCAGTGGTTCAATTCGTATAGAAGAATTTTTTTAAAATATTTCCAAAATAAGAAAATCGGTAAAATAAGAAAAATAGTTAAAATTCAGAAACAGTACATCAAATCGCGAAAATAATATTTTGTTTTACCTCGAGGGGCAGCTTTAGCCAATGGCTGGATGTCTTACGGTATCACTTTGTTAAAAAAACAACTCTAACACAAATGGTCGTTTCAGCGATTTTTTATTTGAAAGATTTAAATTTTAGCAGTTTTTTTAAAGTGATGCCGGAATAAAACATCCCCTAGTTTAAACCTCTTATGGAGGCAATCAATTTATTATTTTTTCTATTGGACGCACCAGTTCGACGCTATGAAAATATTTCTATATTAGCGATATTCTTACTTTATGAAAAACCCTTATGGCCAGTTTTTCAGTCACCGGTGATCTTAGTTTCTTAGTTAAATTGTGGTTAAACATCGAATTGTGTTTTTCAGTCATTGTTTAACTATGATTTAGCCACCCAATGTTGGTTAGTTAACGTTTAGTCAGAACCATATGATGTTTACAATCATATTACTGACTGTCAAAATAAGAAATGAAAATTGTATAAAATACATGTTTTATTTGCGTATTTGTACACATACGATGAGTCTAGATCGTAAAATTATTACGCCTATATAGTTTTTACATTTACTTACTTACTGACTTATCCGGTCTCGGACAACCCCGGGGGGTCAGGGACCTTACAAAACGAAGATAAGATATTTCGCCAACCAGTTCGATCTTTTGCTTTATCTCTCCAGTTGGCTATACCAAGTGTACGCAGGGATTCGTCAACCTGATCCCTCCAGCGGAGTCTTGGTCTTCCTATTTTTCGTCTTCCTTCGAGTTCGGTTTCGAAAACCCTTCGCGCTGGTTCATATTCATCCATTCTACTGACATGGCCTAGCCAGCGCAATCGCGTTAACTTGATCCGCTTAACTATGTCAATGTCAGGATAACGCTCATACAGCTCATGATTCATGCGTCACCGATACTCGCCGTTGTGCACTATAGGGCCATAAATTTTTCGGAGTATTTTTCTCTCGAAGACTCCTACAGATGTTTCGTCTGCTTGCGATAGGACCCAGGATTCGGCGCCATAAAGCAAGACAGGTTGAATGAGAGTCTGGTACAGTTGGACTTTTGTTACTCGAGAGAGGGCTTTATCTCTAAAGTGCTTGCTTAGCCCAAAATAACATCTATTCGCAAGCACAATTCTCCGCTTGATCTCAAGGCTGACGTTGTTGTTTTTGTTCACGGCAGATCCGAGGTATATAAATTCGTCCACTACCTCGAAGTTATAACGGTTATCAACGTTCACGCTTTTGTCTAATCGCGTGGAGGCCCTGTTCGTTGAAACCATTAATTTTGTCTTGTCCTCATTTACCGTCAGACCCACTTTTGCTGACTCCTTCTCAATTCTCGAAAAAACCGCAGTAACTTCTCTAATTGTGCGCCCAATGATATCTATATCATCAGCATACGCGAGCAGCATGTGACTTTTGCTGCGGATGGTTTTATTCATATTGACTGCAGCTTTTCTCATAATGATCTCCAGTAAGATGTTAAAGAGATCGCACGATAGGGTATCGCCTTGCCTGTGGCCTTGCTTAGTTTCGAAAGGTTCGGTAAGATCCTTGCCAACTTTCACTGCGGATTTGGTGTTCGTCAAGGTCATCCTGCAAAGGCGTATGAGTTTTGCAGGAATACCAAGCACAGACATTGCTTCATAGAGTTTCTCCCGTATCGGACTATCGAAGGCCGCTTTATAATCGATAAATAGATGATAGGTATCGATTTGTTTTTCGTGTGTCTTCTCCAGGATTTGGCGTAGCGTGAAAATCTGGTCAGTTGTCGATTTTCCAGGCCTAAAGCCACACTGGTATGGTCCAATCCGGTCAGCGATAATTGGTTTTATGTAATTGTTAAAATGACTTCGAGTTTATGCATCTATTTTAGGAAATGCAATTCCCGGACTTTTTCATTTCCCGCGAAAGCGGGAAAAATAAAAAAAATTCCCGGGATCTCAGGAAATCCCAGTAGAAATGTGAGCCTCTTATTTTGTAACATTCTTCGAACTATTTATGCCAATTTTGTACCACAAAAGGAGGAAAACAGTACAAACATCTTAAATAACGTGGTTATGTGTATTGCAGTATGGCAGTACGTAACGAAATCTGATATACAATCACTGAAAACTTGATTTTGAATGTTGGTAAGAATTGGAATATTGTGGCCCGTATTTTTAAAGATCACATAACAAATAAGGCCTCTTCAAGATATACAAAGATTTAATTACCCTTTAACGGCAACAGATATCAAAGTTTAAAATTGAAATATATATAGGGTTTTCCAATATGAGTGATATGATTTTTAAGCAACGTTTCGGCCATTTGTAGTAAGTATGATCTGTATTTTGTTTTTCATTGTATTCAGTAATGTTTACAATTTCATCATGGTGAGAACTGAAGACATTGGACTAAACGTCATGAAATTGCTGATTTTGTCTTGGAACAACTTGAAAACGATAACGATTTTTTTTTTAAGAAAATCATCTTCTCCGATGAGGGTCACTTTCATCTGAGTGGTGCGAAAAAAAATCAAAACTGTCGATTCTGGTTCGAAGAAAATCCACAAATTATTCGTGAACAAATAATAACATTCACCTAAATTGACAGTTTGGTGTGGTTTTTGGTCTGGTGGAATCATTGGGCCGTAATTCTTTCGAAATGAAGTTGGTAACGCCGTTACTGTCAATGACGAGAGGTATATATCGATGATAACAAACTTTTTATGACCGAAATTGGAAGAAGTAGATCTTGACAAAATCTGGTTCCAACAAGACGGGGCAACGTGCCACACAGCACGTGCAACAACCGAATTATTGCGAGAAAAGTTTGGAGATTCGATTATTTCAAGAAATTATGACATTGAATGGCCTCCAAGAAGTTGTGATTTAATACCATTAGACTATTTCTTGTGGGGTTTATTTGAAGTCATTGGTCTTTAGCAATAAACCAGACTCTCTTAAAAAAAATTATAATCATAGAGTAATCTCATATAAGAGAGAATATTATGCTCATCAGACGTTTCCTTTCACACTCTTCTTGATGCGATCGGTATGATAGAGAGATGTTTGACGAAAAGTGAATTACAATAACTTCTTGCTTTAATTTTTCATGTCGTTTTGGTGAAAAACTGTGAAATTTAAATGTGTTTTACACTTTTTATTGACTGTTATTGTTAGAATACATTTTCTGTTTTGTATTTAACACAATAATTTTAACACACAAAACGAAATGACGTTGCTGTTATTTTGTTCGTTGTTTTGGACCATTGCCCCTATCTGGTATTAGTAAAGCAATTCTTTTCAACATCGAACGTAAATATTACACTGGACTAAATGTCATAAATTTGGTGAGAGAACTATTAGGTCTACTATAAGTATTAGTCTATCATTATAATACTAACCAACGTAACTAAAGAGTGAAGTTTTGTTAAAAAATTTAATTTTTCCTGCGCAAAAGATTGAGTTGAAAAGATGTTCGAAAGATTTGAAATTTGCTTTTTTAGTATTTATGATTCGATCTGAAATTATGTCTTAGAAGAATATTTTTCGATTTCCTTTGAGATATACAGATTACGGGTTTTTCTGCAATTAGAAAAAAGGTTTTGAACTCTCGTTGGCGGACGATTTTTTCGAAGTTTGTGACTCTTCTCATCAGCGCCGTAGCGTTCTAGGCCAGATTTGGAAATAGTTTTAAATTATCTCTGAGTTTGGCAAAATACAAGTCTACATTTTTTTTTGTCAAATTTTCATACATGGGGTTTTTTTTAAATTGCATTGGGTATTAATTTACCCTACTTTATCTAATGCAAAAAAAAAAACGAATTACCATTTGCTCGGGCAATGCAAATGCAGGTTCTGGAGTCGGATGCCAATTGTAATGAAATATGGGAATGCTTTTAATTGTTTTAAATTTGTTTGACTGCTGGCAATTCTGTTTTTAAAATATTTTATATGTAGAGGTTTGTGGCTTTGATATGTACAGCCTCATAGTACTTTCAAATTCATAAACCTGTATTGTATAAAATATTTGAAAACCCAAAGTGTCAGATATGCAGGAAATGCTTTGAAAATAGGAACAATTTAAATTTTTTTGAATTTGCATTTCGCAAGGCAATTCAACTTAAACTACCAATTATGTTGCTTAGATATATGCGAAGATACCAACGTAACGGAAATGATTTCATCAACCTGAAAAGTTTCGTCGCTGCTACGAATATGTTTCATTACTGTGATGAATATGTTCAATTGTTGCGGTTAATATGTTTCATTGATGTTAGAAGCAGATTTATTTTTTATTTTCATTTCTTTATTTAATCATCCCTGTATGAATGATGTCCAAACATTAACATCAAGAACCCTTTTTTGCAAATATTCTAAAATTTTCCACTTTGCCCTTTCGTGGAATAATTTAAATTTATTATTTTTATTTTGACAAATGACGCAGCACATAGTTTCTGACAATTTCACAGTTATGTGTATGTATTTATGTATTTAGAATTAGACGACCAGAAGATGTGCGCAACTTGGCAACCCTGGTAAAAGAGAACCAAAAAGTGCTATTAGTTCACTCAAACGCATTTCTCTCTCGCGTCATATCTTGCTTATTTCATACTGTTTGCATCAGTGATGCCAACTTAGCCCTTTTCGGGCTATTTTGAGCCCTTTTTGGGTTACCCAAAACCCGAAAACAAAATTGTAGCCCCAAACTAAAAAACGCGTAAAAGTAGCCCTTTTAACTATTTTACTTTAGCCCTTTTAGCGCTTTTTGTATTTTTTTTACAGCATGGCACCTTATTTTGCAAATTCTCCTTTTTTGGTTTCGTTATTTCGCTTTGTATCCAAATGTATTTTGATGAGATGTGGCAACATTACTTTTTGACTATTTTGTTTTTCTTTGAAAAAGAAAAGTAAAAAGAGAAAATGTTTGTTATCCAACGTGTGGAATTCCACAAGAAGTCTGTTTAAAAATAAATTCCAACGAAACTTATAAAAGATCGAAATATTATTTAGAGAGTAATTTAAAGTCTGAAGACGAAGGAAACATAAAATTTTTTATTTACAAACAACCAATTTTGAATGTTGAACTCACAAAGTTTTTGTAACTATGTTATTTAGTTTATATATCAATTGAAATATGTATAACTATGAAATTGTACTTTACTATAAAAAACTATGTATTTATCTCATATTGCAAATAAACATTCTAAACTAATGGTCAGTGATTGATTAAGGTCAGAACCAATTTAGTTTGTAATTTAGCGCGTTTTAGCCCTTTTTCGAAAGTTGTCTGCGCGTATTGCTATCCCGGAGTTGGCAACACTGGTTTGCATAGTTTATGTAATTTTACTTCAACATGGTTGGAATTTGTATAGTTATATACAATAACACTATCAAAATGCTGCTCGTGTATTGAAATATTCAATGAAGAGAGTAAGAGAGAGAGTAGAGAAGTACTAGGGTTTCACTCGTTTTGTTTGTTGGCATTTGAGTGAAGAGAAATTTTGACTGTCTAGTGGAGCATTGTTGCTAAAAAGCTGTAAAAACAGAGTTGCCCATATTTGATACAAATCAGTTTCGACGCTTTAATGAGTGATAGTACGTTGCAGCAGGCGCATAGATGCCTAAACCTCAAAGCTTAACAATTACATTATTAAACTTTTTTTCTCCAAAATGGACAAATGACGTATTCGATGCAGAAACAACAATAGAGTTTGCTGGAGCAACGCAACGATGATCATTAAAAAATCTTATAAAACATGCTACTTTTCATTATAGCAATGTAAATCAAGTAACGAAAATGTCGCATTCCTACGAATAATCGTTTTTATTTCAGTGAACTGATACTAGAGATGGGCGCGAGTCATGTGATTGGCCTGATTCACGTGAATCACGCGTGAAACGTGAGTAGGACCAAATATTGCCCACGTGAGCGTGCGTGAACGTGAGTAGCGAAAAAATCTTCGTGCGTGAGTCCAGTCTTTGCGTGAGTGAGTGTGCGTGAGTACTATTTTCGCGTGAGTCACGAATATTTTTGCGAATTTTTGATATCATTTATTTCCGATTTTCTTACTACTTTGTTAACCAAAGTAGTATTTTTGGAAGACTTATAATACCATTTCCATCTAAAAAAATCGTCGTTAATCATCTTCTGTATATTAAGGAGCTCTGATACATGCGAAGAAGTTTTCTTCGTTTCACAGTGGGCCGATATCAAAAATGTGGTAATAATATAATATCAGAACTTCTAAACTATGGTCCGATTGTTTCAGAATGTACCAAGTATTTATAGGGGAGGAGTCCAGCTTTCAGAATCTGGTATTTACAGGCTCCCTGTGTCAACGTGATCAAGCTTTCATGGAATGTAACTTCTTAACTTGTAGTTATATTTAAAGAGTCTTTGTTTTTGAGATTCTAATGAGCCGCGCAACCAAAAAACTTACAAAGTCAGGTGTCTTGTCTATAAGCGGTACAAAGATATGTGGAATCAAAAGTTTTAAACGTAAACTTTTGCACTGACTTTGTTTAGTTTTTGGTAATAACTTGGTCGTATTGAGCCAAAATTTAGTTCTAAACACGCAGCTACATTGGCAGGACTTCAACCAAATGTAAGTTCAAAACATTTTTAAATTATTTAAAACCGGTTGGTAATGACAACTTCTCAAATTTAAAATTTTTTAAAACTGAAAAACAAAACAAAATTTATTTGAAAATATACCATCATTCGTTCAATAGTTTCTAATATTTTTTGAAATAAATAAATTAGTTAATAATTATGTAGTTTTTGTTTTGAAACAAAGACCTTGCCAACGGTACTAAATGTAATTTAAAAACTTTTTGGACATTCACCATACAGCCAAAACTGGCAGAAAATGAATGATTTTTGAACAAAATTTAAAGTTTGGGTTGTTTGTTAGTATACCTTTTTAAATTATAATTGTGAACTAAAATGTTGCCAAACAAATTCTGATCCTACACATTAATCTTGGTCAGGAGAGCTCAGATTCTAAAATAAACTCGAATTTTTCTGAACGATTTTTTTGGGAGGAAAAGTCTCATACTTCGCTCATTATTTCTCAAATAATTTTAATAGCATTAAATTAAATACACATTGGGCTCTAATGTTAAGAGATAATTAATGAAATAGGGCACTGGTCAATATTTTGTTAACCGTAACTGTATACTTGAAAAATTGATGACTTTGCTACGCCCATTAAGGTATCTCCCATGTAAGATATGCGCATTGGCATATGGCAAAATATTATATAGTACCAAGTTTAATAGCAGATGTTTTGTTTTTCGAGATTCAATAGTTGATTGACGTTCGACGTAATATATCTTAATACCAAAGATTATTCAGATTGGCAGTGCTTTACGGGAGATTATCATATTGACCAACATACCAGGTAATGTATAGAATCTGCAAATTCAGGCCGAAATGTTGATTTTGCGTGCGTTACCTAGACTTAATGTAATTCCGCAGGTAGACATATTATACATAGTTAGAAAGAATTTGTCTTCCTGTACTACATTTTAAATGTAAATGCCCAAAATTGGACGACTCGACACGAGCAATTTGAAAATTCAGGACTTCGCTCCGACTCCGATTCCAGAATTATGACAAAAGACCACTACACTCCGCGGTATCACTTTTTGAGGTACCATTTTCGTAAACAACGAAATAATTTGAAGTGCACAACACACAAATATTAACATTGTTTTCGAAGACATATTTTTATAAATTAAACAACAGTTGATCCTCTATTCAAACTAATATAAAATGAATTCACTTTTCAAAATAAAGTGTCCATATTCTCGAGATGAAAAAAAGTTTGAAGATTGATTTTTATTTGTATTTGCACTTCCGTGTTCTATATTCAAATATAATTTAGTTGAATGAAATATAACAAGCGAAACTTTTCCTAAACTCGAAAAATTATAATTTTGTTAAAACATCGACCATTTTCCGCCAGGCTGGCTGTAGGCTGAGTGTCCAAAATCTTTTTAAATTACATTTAATACCTTTCCTAAGGTCTTTGACTAACCAATTTTATTTCCTTTTCACAAAATATTTAAGAAACTACTAAAGGAATGATTACTTAATATCTTACTTTTTACGCACATTGGACATATTTTGTAACATGAGTTTGAAAGCTAAGCAAGTGGTTCCCATAAAACCCCTATTTTAATTTTGTGAGTAATCTGTTCGTGATTGCCGTGGTTCACGTGAATCACGCGTGATACACGCGTGAATGTGAGTAGGACCAAATTTGCTCACGTGAGCGTGCGTGAACGTGAGTAGCGAAAAAAACTTCGTGCCTGAGCGTGCGTGAGTGACTGTCTTCCTTTCGTGAGCGTGCGTGAGCGTGAGTCAAAACTTACTCACGTGCCCATCTCTAACTGTTACCAATCTTTTAAGAAAATACAATAATTTAAAAGAGTTTGCTAAATTTCACTCTTTTTGTTAAAATATTCAATTGCAATCTTTTGGAAAGCAGGAATTGAAAATTGACCAAATTCCCGCCCGGGATGCATTCTCTAATTATAACCTATGAATTGTAGTTAAATTGTTTTAGTCATAAAGTACCCTGTGTTGCTGAATTGTGTACAGTACCTAATATGAATTGTGAATTGTTGTTGAAAAGAAGAAGATATGAAATTTGATGTTAAGTGCTCGAACACAATCTCGTCGATTATTCTCAAACCACCAATTAAAAAATCCCAATATATTTTCAAATAAATAACATCTTAAAATATACCAATTCATTTGGTTTTTGAAGTTTTTCTCTTTAACCCCTTTCACATATAACTTTTAGAACTCTAGAGAAATTACAAAAATTATATCCAAATCCTTAACACCGCGAGCCACTCCACAGAACTGAGGAATTTTCCCTACCCTACAATTAAATCTAAATGCTTATACAAATGCTTATACAGTCCACTAATCAACGTGCCAGCAGCTACATTAGAAGAAGTAACCAAGTTATTGAAATCATCAATTAATCTGTCCTGCTATATGAATGCAGTATTTATATATCTTACGAATCGCTTCTAGCAGCATTTATAAACAAAGCTGACACAGTTTACAATATATTTTATTTCAAATTTCCAAACTTAACGGTTCTACGCCAACAATTTGCAGACGTGCGCATTATAATGATGTCAATGCATATAAACCCGTTGTGTGGCATCTCCATAATGAATCAATGTCAAATTATCTTCTCATCTTGACATTTCTCACTCGTACACACCACCATTTAGAAATTCAAGAACAGCCATGCGCACTGCCAGCACCACCACCAAATGTCAAATGTCACCTGAGGTATTTTTCATGCCCTCCTCCAATCCATAAGGACGAATGTCAAAGACAATAATAAAAACAACAACTTGTAAGTGTCAAGCAAAACAACCCCTTAACCCTCTCGTAATAAGGGCCGAAGTTTGACATGGTGTCGAAAGCTTTTCGAAATCGAAAACCCAAAGCTTTTTGCCTGTAACAAGAAAACTTTCGCAGGAACAGAAGAAATTTTCATCATTCAGTTTAGAATTTTCCGATAATTCATACGTGATACGTAATCTAAGTGTAAATGGAATAGACCAAAGTGCAAAATTTATAGAAAAATACTAACAAAAATTGGTGAAAATTGAAAAATTTGTATTATTAAATCCAAAGAGAGACGTAAGTTTACGGGATATAATCAAGTTACCTAGATGAATGCTAAAGAATTGGTGTTGTTTCTTGTATTAACTGGCGAAGGCAAATTACTTTTGTGTGCTCGCAAATGAGATTTGGATGTTCAGTTTTTGATTTTTCCCCTTAATTTAAGGGTTTTATGTTCAAATTATTAGCTTAGTACAATTAAGTTGGTTATTCCTGATGATTTTCTTGAGTTTGTATTTTGAGTTTTGAAGAATTAGTGTGAAAATCGTGGGTTTTTCCTGGATGAATTTTTTTATCCAGATATTAAAAGTGTAAAAAATCGATTTCCCCCATTTCGTACATTTGTGTGAACCGAAGAGTATAGATTTTCCTGTATCTGCTTTCGGGTGCCAGAAAAAGTGTGTGAGTGTGCTTTTTGCCCTCTCCGTTTTAAGGTATCTGCGTGCTTGTCTTACGTGCACATTCGTATTTCTCTATTGCTTTTTGTTATGTTCTACTATTGAAATAGCGGTACTTTTGTGACACACTTCGTGCCACGAGTGGTCGTGACGTTAGTAACGACGACAATGAATATGATTATGAAGGTGGTGGTGGTGGTGTTGGGAAAGTAAAGTCATTGGTTGTGGCTAAGTTAAGAAAAAAACAAAAACAACCACATGTTTTCAGAAATAAACCACTACGAGGTGAAGTGTGGTGAAATTTATTGTTTATCAATTGTTCGACGACACACACACACAACGGAACGACTTGTTATGCCAAAATGGGTGGAAGGGGTGCATGTGTAATGACATTTTATGGTTTGTATTGATAATGGCTTTGGTGAGTTGGCTGCATATAAACCCTGAAACTTCCTTCTTTGTGTCATCATTATTGTGTCCTCAAGGTTGATTGAAAGCCTTCATTTTCCCTATCCTATCACCTCAACCTGGAGACTTTGAAACGTCAAAATGTCTTAAAGTTAACAATCCTATTGTTATCCCTTCACTGTAGTTATCGATTACCTATCATTCGTTTTCTTTCCCATTTTTTTTTTAATTTTTTTTTTGTAGACCGTTTTCGATGTCTCCTCAATTAGAGAATGCTTAAATTACCCAAAGGTTTAAAAAAGAAAAAGAAGAAGTCCAAAAAGGATCAAGAACTTTTCACCGAAGCAGAATTAGAAGAATATAAACGCCAACTAAAGGCCAAGCAGGAGGCTGCTGCTGCTAAATCAGATGCTGGTGATTCCGACGCAGCATCAGATGTTGAAGGTTTAGCACCATCAGCTACTACATCCAATACTGCTTCGACCTCTGAGTTAGCGCAATCAAACGTCGTCAATACAACAAAAACAGCAGCAGCATCTGACCACAACGAGGCAGCTGCTGCCTCAAACGAGCCTCAAAAAAACGACGGCGAAGACGACGAATGGGCCAAGTTTAAAGCTCTCACCTCTAAGGTTGATACTGTCGTTCATCGGACCAAAGACGACTTAGATCACATCAAAAAAGAATCTTTCTATCAACGTCTTCCCTCGGCAGCTGAGAAGAAACGCCAAGAGGAGGAGGAAGCAGCTCGCCTAGAGGCCGAACGTCTAGAGGAAGAGAAACGCAAGGCTGCCGAGTTAGAGGCACAACGAGATAAACTAGCCGAGGCTGTAGTCGAACTCTCCGAATCGGAGGGTGAAGACGAGGCGGACGTCGATGACATATTTGTCACTGAGTACGTTGATGCCATTACTAGTGGTGAACTCCAACTTACTGTAGTACCCGACTCACCGGTACTTGATTTTGACGACGGTCCCGATCCCTTTGATACCGCATACGCTGAAAAAGTTATCGTTGGTGCTGACAAAGCCAAGGGCAATAAGAAACTTGTTAGTCTAGGAGCTGCAGTAGAGGTTCTTTCGGGCCGTGTTGAACGGGAGAAAGCATTAGAACTCGCCAAGCCCAAACGCAAGTTACGTAAGGGCATTAAGAACCTGCTACTCAGCGAATCGGTCGATGTAGCCGATCCTGAGGAGGACTTTATAGCACCAGAGCCACAGATTAACCTTTTGGATGAATTACTAGATGATATACCAATTGATGCGCCCATTGATCTAAGTGTTTCGTTGCATTTGAGTTTTATTCCACCTAAGAAACAGCCATCCGAAGAAGAGGAAGAAAGCGAGCCAGCCTTGCCAGATCTCTCAGAGTTCGACACACTCAAAGATCCGGAGGATGATGAATTTGCTGAATTAGCTGCAGAGTCATTAAACAAGAAAGAAGAAGTCACCGTTATCAAAGAAATCCCGCTTCCACAGGCGGAAGTCTTAACTGATTTTTCAGCTGCTGATTGGGCAGAGTTTGAACAATTACAAGAAGAACAAGTCGAAGACGATACAGGTATGAAACAAGGTCCAATATTAAAATTATATATATTCATGCTCTTAATACGATTTCAGGTAAACCTAAACGTCCTCCTCCACCCGCAAGACCTGCTGCAGGTCCGCATCTAATTCCGGGTGCTATTTACGTTAGCGACGACGAGGAAGATAATCAAGACGACGATCCATTCAATACCACATACGCAGAAGTAGTTATAAAGAAAACTACAGTCCTCGAGGAAGACGACGATTTTGATCCTAGAGCTGAAGAAAAAGCTGGGCCACCTGGCAGACCACCACCACCAGCCGCTGTAAAACTTTTGCCTGAACACACGGACTTTGAGGCAGAAGATTTTGATCCATTTGACACATCAGTGGCAGGAGTGGTTATAAAAGAATCTAAAACAACTTTAAAGGAATCGCTCAGTGACCCCGATTTCGATCCGAGAGCAGACGAGGACCCTAAACCGGCTCCACCAGTTCCTCCACCACCAAGAGTACAATCAAATTCAGGGGCAGACGTTGATACTGCCAGACGGAAATCTTCACTGAGTCTGAGTTTAAAAAATAAAGCAGTTGGATTCTTAGTGCCCAATCCAGATCTGTTGGGAGCCGCTGAAGGAGCCGCAAACAATAAGAAGCCACTCACACCATATTACGCACCATCTGATCCAGCCTTCAGTGAGAAAGAGTCGGAGGACCCATTTGATACCTCTTACGTTCCCGAAGCAAAGCCCACAGAGGTTGAGTTGAAGCATTGGGAAAACGATTTACTGTCAAAACCAGCGCTGAAACATAGTATTTCGGATCCAGACTTTGATCCCAGAGCACCGCCTACACCCATTCCGGCAGAAGAACTTTTGTCGGTAAAGGAGGACATAGCCATAAAAGTATTAACACCAGCCCAAGAAAGTAAAGATCTAACAGACGATTTAGCCGCAGAGTTTGTTGATCCTTTCGACACATCAATAGCATCAAATCTCCAACCGGGTGAAACAGAACTTAAGCTACTGGAAAGTGAATTTCTGCCCGAAAGGAAATCAGACATAACTACAGGAGTTTTGGATACACAAAGCGACGCCCAGGAGTTGGGCTTGGGTGACAAAGTTCTTACTCCTCAATTGCCACACAGACGCATAGTTGCAACCGAGGAAGTTGATCCATTTGATACATCCATTGCAGAAAACCTTCAGCCAGGAGAAACTGAAATTAAACTGCTAGAAAGCGAACTTATCGAACACTAAACTCAACCACAAGTAACAAAACACTCACCGACACAATGGCGAATCCCTTTCTGATGGACGATGATATTGAGGGAATGGATGATGCCACAGTCAATCCATTCCTCGTACAGTCTGGAGCGGGAAGCGAGGCTAACGATGATAATCCCTTTGCTGCCGAGTCTACTGCCGCCAATCCATTCGCCTTCGGCGATGATGGGGACGAAGATACTGGAGGACCGGCGGATGACATCGATCCTGCTATGAGCTTTTTTGGTACCACAATTGAAGCCGAGGATGACACATTAAGTATCAAATCCACAGCAGATGATGAAGATGATTCCAAGAAAGGTCCTCCGCCCAGGCCTGTGCCACCAAAAACACAGGAACTTATTAATACTGTTTCAAGTCAAATGGATGAAACTAGTTCCGAGTTACTAGGCCGCATTCCAGCTACTCGCTCTCCCAGCCCAGTATCTATGAGAGATTTACATTCCCCCAGTCCTACACCCGACAGTGGTTTGGCCGATCTTTTAGATTGTTCCGACAGTGGCTCTTCGGCCAATATTCAAGGATTTGATGCGGACTTAATAGGGTCAGGCTCAAATGTCCCAGCAAATGATAATCCATTTGGAGCACCAAATGCAATTCCCAATATTCAAGGGACAACTCCTATACCTACGCCTGCAAAACAACAACCTCCAAGACCACCACCGCCAAGACCGGTGCCACCTAGACCAACACCACCCATTGTTGGTGGTCAGCAGCATCCTCCTCCTCCACCAAGGCCAGCGCCACCAGGAGTACCAGCTCAACAAAATAATACGGCAGATGCGGATGACCTGTTCGATATGTTCGGTACCACAGCACCACCAAAACCGCCACCTCCAAAAACAAAAGAAGATATTTTGAGTCTTTTTGATAAACCAGCTCAACCTATGGCAAAACCGGACTTACTAAGTGATGATCTACAACTCGATCCCACAGCTGCTGAACCAGACTCTGCCGAAGATAATCAGGACGATCCTATTTTTAATTCGGTGCTAACACGACCCGACGATAGTACACACAATATAACATCGGAGCCCCAGTCGGCGACCTTACGTAATGCTGCACTTAATCGAATTAAACCCCAGGAACTCACACACATACAACGTGCTCCAACACCCGATATTGAGATAACAACCGTGGAGGATTTGCCGCGGTCAGATGACGAGGATGAGCCAGAACCACAGCCAACGCCACAGCCTGAACCTAAACCTGAAACACAGTCTGAACCTGAGCCTCAGCCCCCAGTAGACCCATTGAAAGATGTGCCTCCTATGGTTATTGAGACAGAACCTACACCACCTGCCGATGATGAAGATGAGGATAAATCAATAGTACCTAAAACTACCGAATCCGATCAAAGTCCTCCCACAGAATCGGCATCCAATGTAGCACCTGAATCTTTAATTGACGGCATGTCAGATGTCGGTGCCAGCGATCAAGACATTGACTTTCAGCAGGCAGTAGTAGAGGAAATGGACACTGGCCTGGATTTTGCACCGCCTAGTGGTGCTGGATCTGCAAACCCATTTGCCAGTCCAGACGAAGAGGAAGAGACATATCCTCCCCCTGAAATGGTAGCAAACATTTTTGCAGCAGATGATGCTGCCCATGAAGTAGAACCGGAAAATATATTCACTTCAATGGCAGATACAGCGCCAATGCAGGAAAATATATTTACCTCGTTAGCTGATACAGGGCCTATGCAAGAAAATATATTCACCTCGTTAGCTGATACATCTCTAACAGAGGAAAATATATTCACCTCAATGGCTGACTCAGCAGCGGTGGTAGAAAACATATTCACCTCAACGGCTGACAATGTACCAATGACAGAAAACATATTCACCTCAATGGCTGACGCGGTACCAATAGCAGAAAACATATTCACCTCACTGACGGACACTGCTCCAGTACCAGAGAATATATTTACATCAATGACCGATACAAATCCAATACCCGCTGCAGCTATTAACATATTTGCAGCGGATCCAGAAGCGGCAGTAGACCCCATTCAGTCGTATGTAACGAATATTTTTGCGGAGCCGGATGAATTTGACGCATTCTCCGCCAAATTTGATTCCGTGAAAAAAGATAACATAAGTATTTTGGACGGTTTTGCAGGCTCAGGTGCGGTGACCCCAACAACAGGAGATGGTAAGTAAAACACAAAGAAGATTGTCATATTTCTAGTGGATAGTACTTTGACGTTAGGGTTATCTTTATAGCTTGGGGCGATAGTGCGTTTGGCACACCCAAATCTGCAGTGGACGCTTTTGGTGACTCTGCCGAGGGTTTTGGCAATGACGATGACGAATTCTATGCTATGCAAGCACCTTTGCGTGCCGAATCTGTTGAATCTGTAGAAAAAGACTTCAACGTTGTTATACGACCTAAAACAGAAGGAGCCAGTGCCGTGGCTCCACAATTAGCCCCGCCTCCTCCAACACGTACAGCGTCCGCGGGCCAGTACTCCAGTGACGTATCGCCCGCAGTTAATCCCTTCGAAGATACCGGGTTCCCAGCTCCTCAAGAGGTTGATCCCACACTGAAACGCACAGATTCCCAAGATACTCCTCAGACTCCACTCTACGACGAGGATGTTTCTCAGCCTCTCGAAGAGTTCCCACGCCTCCACTATGTTGGGTCCGGTTGGGAGATGCAACTACGCCAGCCGAATAAGAAAAAGATAACAGGCCAAAGATTTTGGAAAAAGATATTTGTACGTCTGGTTTTGCAAAATGATATTCCTGTCGTGCAACTCTTCAATCAAGCTTCCGACAAACAACCTTTCCAAGAATTACCTCTGCAACCCTCGTATTCCGTTTCCGAGATTGGATCTCAACAATACGATCAATTTGGTAAAATATTCACTATGAAACTACAGTACATATTCTACAAAGAACGTCCTGGCGTGAGACCGGGCCAGGTAACCAAAGCGGAGAGGATTACCAACAAACTCACAAAATTTGCACAATACGCCATTGCGGGTGACTACGAGGGTGTCAAGGAGTTTGGCAGTGATCTCAAGAAACTGGGCCTGCCCGTCGAACATGCCCCCCAATCGTCGCAGCTATTTAAAGTGGGCTCAATGAACTACGAGGATATGAAACAATTCTCGATATGTATCGAGGAAGCACTATTCAAAATACCAGCTCTAAGGGAGCGGGCCTTAACCTACAAAATGGAAGAAGTCCAAGTGACAGCAGTGGACGAAATCGTAGTCGATCAAGATGTAGAAGGCAAGATTCTCAAGCAAATTGCCAGGGTAAGGGTATTCTTTTTGGCCTTTTTAACGGGTGAGTAGAGTGTAAAATTCTTCTCTGATTTAAAACAATTTTGAGATTTTGTAAACCTTTCCAGGTATGCCTATTATCGAATTGGGCGTAAACGATATGTGGCGCCAGGGAAAAGAAGTTGTCGGCCGACATGATATCATCCCAGTGGCTACCGAGGAGTGGATTCGTTTGGAGGCTGTTGAATTCCATAGTGTGGTCTGCCAGGATGAATACGAGAAGTCTCGGCTTATTAGGTAAGCTAAAGCTCTAATGTGAAGGAAAAATGTGCCATTTTGCATTTGCATTTTGCATTTCATCCGCCTAGATTCCAACCCCCTGATGCCAATTACATTGAATTGTTGCGCTTCCGTGTACGACCGCCTAAAAATCGTGAACTTCCTCTACAACTGAAAGCTCAGTGGATTGTAACCGGCAACAAGGTAGAGTTGCGGGCAGACATTTTAGTTCCAGGTTTCACATCACGAAAATTGGGTCAAATACCCTGCGAAGATGTTTCAGTACGTTTCCCCATTCCGGAGTGTTGGATATATTTGTTCCGTGTTGAAAAACATTTTAGGTAAGTTTGTAGTGCTAGATGTTGGAAATATTTCGATGAGAATGACTTAGTGGAAAAGGGTAACTTTAAGCGGGCGACGAGATTAAATAATGTAGGAAAACACTGAGATGCGTTTCTTCTAGTATTCCCGAATATCAAAGGGAAATTTTACTTTATTTTTGCTTACCAAGAAGCGAGTACTTTTTAAAGTGCTTCCAGGCAGGGTATCTCGCACAAACTATGGAGATTTTGGTAGTAGCAACAATTTACCTACCGCTAACATGTGGTATTTCAAGCGAATGAATGACATTCTTTACTGCTTTCTGGTAAGCAGTACAAGACGTAATAGAATCACTCATCGCTTCAGTGATGTCCATTACATAATATTTGTTCCAAAATCAAAATTATGCACTCTTAGGACAATGACCGACAAAATAATTATTATTTTGACACAATTGCGGGTTAACTTGACCAACAGATTACATATTTTTCCCAACATATTATTTCGTTGTCAGGTAAATATCTACTTGTTATCTACAAATTTATTACCCAATCCGGTGTAAAACTTTCAGTACCAGATGTCACTACACCATTTCCAATTGAAATTTGAAAAAAATCAATTGAAATTTAAAGTTTCTATTTGAATTTCAGCAATTGAAATTTAAAATACATCAATTGAAATTTAAAAATTTTATTTGTAAATTTAAAAGACGTCAGTTGAAATTTAAAATACATCAATTGAATTTTAAAAAACATCAATTGAAATTTAAAATTCATCACTCGAAATTTAAAACACATTAATTGGAATTCAAAATACTTCATCGATTGAAATTTAAAAATCCAATACATAAAATCGGTTAATAATATTAAATTTCTACTACATTTCCATTTGAAATTTGAAAAAATCAATTGAAATTTAAAAATTCTATTTGAAATTTGAAATAAATCAACTGAAATTTGAAAAACATCGATTGCAATTTGAAATACATCAATTTAAATTTAAAATACATTAAATGAAATTTAAAAACATTAATTGAAATTTGAAATATATCAATTGAAATTTAAAAATCCAATACATAAAATCGGTTAATAATATTAAATTTCTACTACATTTCCATTTGAAATTTGAAAAAATCAATTGAAATTTAAAAATTCTATTTGAAATTTGAAATAAATCAATTGAAATTTGAAAAACATCGATTGAAATTTGAAATACACCAATTGAAATTTAAAATACATTAAATGAAATTTAAAAACATTAATTGAAATTTGAAATATATCAATTGAAATTTAAAAATCCAATACATAAAATCGGTTAATAACTTTTTAAATTTCTACTACATTTCCATTTGAAAAAAATCAATTGAAATTTAAAAATTTTATTTGAAATACATCAATTGATATTTGAAATACATCAATTGAAATTTAAAAGACACCAATTGAAATTTAAAAATCTAATACATAAAATCGGTTAATAAGTTTTAAATTTCAAGTGACGAGTTTGAAATTTCAGTTGATGTCTTTTAAATTTCAGTTGGTGTGTTTTAAATTGCAATTGATGTGTTTTAAATTTCAATTGATCTATTTAAAATGTCAATTGATCTATTTTAAATTTCAAGTTATGTTCTTTAAATTTCAATTGATGTATTTTCAATTTAAATTGATGAGTTTTAAATTTCAATTGATGTGTTTTAAATTTCAATTGATATCTTTCAAATTTCAATTGATCTCTTTTACATTTCAATTGATGTTTTTCAAACTTCAATTAATGTATTTCAAATTTCAAGTATAATTTTTAAATTCCATCTAATATTTTTCAAACTAAATTGGTATTTTTTAAATTTCAATTGGAAATGGTGTAGGAAAATGGTAAAAATATCAACTGAATTTTGACTTGAAATTGTAAATTTATTAATCGAAATTTAAAATTGCAATTACGAAGACGTCGGCTAAAATTCAAAATGCATCAATAGAAACTTAATAGGCATCACCCGAAATTCAAATTCAAAAATTACATTGAAATCGTATTCCAAGTTAAAATCGATCAGACGAAATTTTAAATTTCAATTTCAATTTTAATTACGTCAATTTAAATTGTAATTGCATCATTTGAAATTGATATGACATCAATGAAAACTCAAAAGTAATCAATCGGAATTCGAACGCCATAAATTAAAACTCAAGATTGATACTCAATTGAAATAGATAAGGCATCACTTGCAATTCAAATGATATCAATCAAGATTCAAACGCCATCAGTTAAAATTCACGAAACGTCAATATACGGCCCGACAATTCAAAACTCATCAACTGAAATTTTAAATCTTTGCTTCAAAATACTGATTTAACTGCAAACGATATCATTTGGAATTCAAAGGACAAACTTCATTCATCAAGTTTAAAAATTAAGTTTAAATACCATCAATTGATATTCAAAAGAATTCAATCCAAATTCAAAGGATTTTAATTGGAAATAAAGAGACACAAATTAAAATTAGAAGTATAAGGGCAAGTTTCACACTCGTCATTTAAAAGCTCAATTCAAAATCTCACAGAAAATGTTCATATTAACTGACATTTAAATGACAAACATCAGGCATTTAAAGTGTATTTAAATGGAGAATTTTCAACTGTGAAACTGGGCATTAGACTTCCAAATTGGACCTCAAATTGAAATTCAAAGGACTTAATGCACTGTACCTCGATCTCGGACGAAAGCCAGTCACTTTAACTCGACTGAAATGGCGTTCATCTAAATCAATTGATTTCGTTCAGCTGACTATCTTTGATCGCAAATGACAGCACTTTCGAAATAGATCAGTTTGAAGTTATCGTCCGATCTAATGTCTTTCGACTAGAATGTCTTTTGACTTCGTTCGATATCGAGGAGCAGGGACTAAGAGAAATTCACAATAAAAACAATTAGAATTCAAAATCTATCTATTGGAGTTCAAAATGCATCAACATGAAATATACATCACTCGGAGTACAAAATGCATTAATTTAAAAACGAAATGATTTCAATTTAATTTCACGGACATGGAAATTCAAAAGACCTAAATTAAAATTGCAAATTCATAAATTCGAAGTAATGCTTTAAGAATTTCAACTGAAATTGATCAGTTGAAATTCAAATGACATCGTTAATAACATAGCAATTGAAGTTAAAATATATCAAATGATATTCAAAATACAGCAGTATGGATTTTAGTGAGGTTTCTTAAATTTGAATTGATGTCTTTAAAATTGCAATAGATATTTGTATATGACACTTTTGTAATTAAACGAGACAATATTTTTAAAATCTACTTTCCGTTCACATATACGACAAACACTTCCTCAATAAACTGATCAGACTGGGAATTTTAACTTTGGTTGGAAATCGAAATGGGCCAATACCAGAAGTGTTTAAAGTTATAGATGTATAAGAATATTTTAATCGAATTCTATTTTTTTTGACTTATAGTCTATAGGCAATCATATTAAGATATATTCATTATCGCGGAATAACATTTGTCGGAAAGCATTTTGATAATTGGTTCCAAATTTCAATGCACAAAATTTTGTACAATCTGATACTTTAGGCCCCTATTTCTTTGAAATCAAAAAATACTGTACAACACAAATGTAGACATTTGGTTATTCCAAATATTTTGATCTTTTAATTTATGTTAAAACTGTTGTTTTTTGTTTTGTGTAAAGTCCACAAGAGTTTGAGAAATTGTCTACTGTTTCTATTTCATCCACATTTTGTTGTAGCACCCATTTTGGTACTCTTGGTACAACACCCAAGTAAGTAGGCCTCCAGTTTAACACTATCTACTATAACTGTACTAACTACTACACATCTACACACTACACGCAGCAGCATTTCACAAAATTTAACAAAATTAAACAAAATTTTTATAACATTTTTACTACTGATCTACTAACTAACTAACTGGTCGAGAAGGGTGTAATGTGTACACACGGCCTTTGTAAATCGATTTTTAAGTTGAGTCCTCTATTGTGTTTAGCACCTTGAAAAAAAAACAAACAGCTCATGCGAGTCTTCAAAACCATAAAACTTCTCGGCCAATGTATTTTTTTTTTGTAAAGTTATAAGTGCATTTAACTGTCAATTAAAATTGAAATAATGACAAACAACTCAATCTAGAAACGGACAAAGATTAGGCAAAATTTGGGTTATACGTAGGGATGTGTGAAGAAGTCAGTAATACAACAGAGTTTCATATGTTATTGTTGTGACGATACATCTGTCAAACATATCTGCATCCTTAACCAAATGTGCTTCATCCTGCCGCTTATTTAAATTTATTTATTTTATTGATTCTACACCATTTCCAAGTTAAATTCATAAAATATCAAGTAACACATTGCAACTTGATACTAATTTTTCCATTACATCTCATGAAGGGATAGGACAGAGCTTCTCACAATCAGTGATATCGGCCCTTTCTATTTGTACATTCACTAAATGGGAACAAAATGTTGTACTGTACTGAATTGTTTCTATTAAGCTTTTATATATCTAGTTTCGAGTAATCATTGGTGTCGCCGTCACCCCAGCGTGAATTGAAGCCACGTTCTGATTTACCGCAGTCCCGCATGCCAATCACCCTGCGTAACCCATACAAAACATTTGTAGCTGATCAAAAATTGGTTTAATTGCAAATAAATCATAGTTTTTATTTGCTGTGCACCAAGGCGTACCCATCAGCTCCCTTGTTCATAAATATTGAGGTATACTATATTATTAATGAAAGCCTTCAGAGACAATCTGTTCTGAATATTGATGGCATCTCATCAGCTCTCTTCTACACAAGTATGTTGGTATATTATCATACTGCGATATAACGGGTCCGCCACCTAACGTTTTTTTTTTCAACTAGTGCTTATTTCGTGAATGGTAACAATTAGCTCATGTCTGATTTGACAGATAATTAGTTTTATCCTTCCGCTGAACGAATATGGTTGTGTATACGCTTGAACAACGCTGGCTGGGAAACATTGCGACATTACTTTAAAAATCATGGTAATGTTGCAGAATGTGTGCGAAAATTGCGTACGGATTTTGGAAGAAGAGAAGCACCGTCAGCTCCGTATGTTCGTTATCTTGTGAAAAAAAGTGAAAGAAACTGGCATCCTCATCGATAAACCAAAAATAAATAAAAATAAATGGTTTCCCATTACATCCCATTAAGGGACCGGGGAGAACTTCTCACAATCACTGAGCTGTGCACTTTCCAGTTTTCACTCACTGATGGGGACCTACAGTTTTACACCGATTCCGAACGGTAATTTGAGAAGCTTTTTCATGGCTATATACTCGATAGTGTCGTCGTCACTAAGCGAGGTGACCGTCGGCGAAAGAAATTTTAAGGTGGTTGGAGCAGGGATCGAACCCAGGATCTCCTGTACAAGAGGCGCGCACACTACCCATTGCACCACCGACGGTCACATCGATAAACCAAAGCGGACTATTATTTGTGGGATGCCCTCAAAGATAAGTATTACGCCGACAAGCCAGAGACAATTGACGCTTTGAAGGACAATGTTCGTGAAGCCATTGGTGAAATACAGCTGCACATAATCGATAATGTGCTAAAAAATTGGACCGATCGTGTAGGCTACTGCATGGCCAGCCGAGGCAGCCATTTGAATGAAATTATTTTCCATTATTAACCGGAAGGATTGTACTTTCAAATAAAAAAAGAAATTTGAGAAAATATTCAGTAGTTTTTTTTATAGCATTTTCAAAAAAAAAAGTTATTTGGCGGACCCTTTATATGGTATAACAAATCACAACTTAATGAGAATTGTTTCAACATCTACTAATCTGAAAACATGGAAATCAATACCTTACCGAAAACATCAGTATTAGGTCTTTTTTTCATGGCCTACTAAACAAATTTTTGGGACCAGTTTGTATGGGCAGCGAAGCGATATTGAGCGAGTTTAAGCGGCTCCCCAAACAAAGTCGCTTACAATTTCCTGTACGCGCAGAATTTCATTGATAACACTGTGCAACAAATAAAAGGGTTTTGTTTAGGTCCCATACTAAATCAAAAATTAATGAAAGTACTTGGACTTGGTAGCACAAAACTCCGCTCGGCCTCGCAATTTTTTTTTTACAGGCTGAAGAAAATGTTGGATGTGATCAATAAATCCTAAGCAGTTGGAAATATTACATTACAACTTTTGACAATATTGTAGCTATTTTCAGATTTCAGAATTTCCCCAAACATATTTCTAAGACAAAGTACACTGTTACTCGATTATTTCACGAAACGTTGACATTTCTTGTCCAATGTTCAATAAATTGCGGTTGCTGTGTTCAAAAGAATTGTAGTCTATACACTACTTGAAAACTTTTCTAAATACACCAATCAACAAAAATCTTGCAGTTGGTGCAGAAATGCAGCATTTTAAAGTTGTTTTTAAATATTCAGTATTTTGAGAAACTTCTTCATGGCTAAGTACTCGACAGTGTGGCCGTCACTAAGCGAGGTGACCGCTGTCGACAGATACGTAATGTGTTCAGAGTAGGCATGGAACCCACGTTCTTATTAAAATACGAATCCTGATTAACATTTATTTGTAGAAGCAATTATGGCCAAAAACCGGGGCTTGATGTAAAAATATAAACTTGAAAAAGTGACAAATAAACTAAAACACGAATCGAAATTAACTTACAGACGGTACACTGTAATGCAAATCTCATGCCAATAGTGTTTTTCTCTTTTGAAATAAATACATCTATGTACTGGCTTTAACGAAAGCCATCATACACCCACTGAAAATATAACCGATTTAGCAGCAACCAAATGTAGAAGTTGCCACAACCACAGTAGATGTCATCACATCCGAACTGTAGGTTGTTGCAACCTATTAGAGCCTCAAACGAATTTCAATTTGTGAGGACTAAATTCACTCGTGTCAACCTCAATTGGGTTGTGGCAACTGTAATTCGGTGGCAACATCCGAATTTACGTTTGCCACAATCACTTTTCAAAGAATTAGTTCTGTGAGTGTATAGAAGAAGTTGGAATTATTGGTGATTTTGGATGTTCTCGCACTAGTAGGCGTTGAAACAATTCTCATAAAGTTGAATTTTTTTTACCTCTTATAAGGGCAATATTATTATGGAGAATGGAGCTGAAGAAACCTTTGTTTGCATCGAGTTATCTACTTATACATTCCCAATCATGCACCGATATAATCATTTACATAAATGTGTTTGTTAGAACAATTTTCTATTATAATTATTATTTAATAGAAAATTTGAACCAGATAAGGTAACTTTGGTATTTTTGAACCGGGTGATAATTGAAATGCATACACTTTCAAAAGATCAATGGAGTGAAAAAAAACGAAACGGAAATTTTATTTCAATTAGAAATGGTGTAGCGACTTGGTTAAAACAGTGACTGGCTTTTGGAGGAAACTATTCAAGTAGTGGTCATTTTAAGGCTGCCGGTCATGCCGATCTTCTTCTGCACTAAATTGTATCTTGCAGAGTCATCAGGGAGGTTGTGCAAGTTATCATTTGAATCGTTTGAAAAACTAGACATAAATTACAAGACCGGATATTTCCACGCTTGTAACTGTGGTAATTGGTCACTCGTTGATACGAAACTCAAACTCATCGTTATAGTTGGAGCTGTGCAGATTAAACGTTGAACGATTCTTATGCTCCTCTCCGGGTTTTTGCATCAGTAGGATACCTACCGTATTTAGTATCTAACTCCGTTTTGGATCTAAAATACATTTTGGTAGTTAAGTTGAATCTTAAGAGATTTTTGCGGTGCACGAATTGATTCGAAAGGGACTAGAATACACTTCGCTTCTAAGTCACATTCTGTAACGTTGGGGTCGGCTAACATTTGGCTTAAACGCTACAGTTCAATTTACAGATTCAGCGATGGGGACGGAACATGACGGAACGATCCTCAGTGGACTAAGTATGTCAAAGTGCAGGTAACTTATACACCGAACGAAAAACTTTCATCAAACTTATGAATTCCTTCATCAATTTGATGAAATATTCCATCAGTTTCCAACCTACGACACATTTCATTGAATTGATGAAGAAGATTTCGTCAATCTTTCATTCATATTTCATTAATAGTTTATATTGATTCAACGACAACGTCACATCAAGTTGATGTAAATTTCTCATAAATTTGCTGTGCATTTTTCGTCAATGAGATGTGAGGTTGCCATCAATTTGATGTAAGGTTGTCATCAATTTGATGTAGATTGGTCATCATGGTTGTTAATGTGTAGACAAACCCTTTGGACTATTTTTGATTGGGAAAAAATCACACGAGCAGGGTATGAGACCACATATATATGCTCGTAGCGTGGAAATTGTATTCTGTCCATTGCACTATTTTCTATGATGCATTTATTTTCAATTTTATACTACTTTTTTCGTTTTCTCTATATTTTTTCACTACTACGTCCATATTTTGAATCTATTACTTCGAAATTCCAAAGATGAAGATTGGTGTAAAAGAAATTATCCATTAAATGAAACTGGAAAAGGTTAAGAAGCGCACAATCTTCAAACTGAAGAACCTTTTCATTGAGTTGATGAAATTTGTCATCAATTCAATGACGATCAATTGATGAACATTTATCATCGATTTGATGTAAAGATTTTCTTTCAGTGTACCTAACCTAAATATCATTTTAGAATTTTCTACTACGACTGACATTTTATTATCTGGCCATCCATCGGTGGTGGTATAATATCACTTGTCAAAGCTCGCTGCTTTTGGTGTCGGCGATAACTTCACTCGATTTATATCGAGTTTTCTCAGAGATCGCACTATACGAGTTGTTGTAGATGGGGTTTCGTCCGACGAGCATAAATTGACTGCAGGTGTACCACAGGGCTCTGTTCTTTCTCCTTCTCTTTTTCTTATTTTCATTGACGATCTCCTGGGTCAGACTGTGAATCCAATCTACTCTTTTGCCGATGACAGTAATCTCTGTCATTCTTATTAATTCGATCGTAGGCCAAGTCTTCAAGAGATTGAAGTCAAACGTCGGACGATGAATGAAACACTCGACCGCGATCTGGTGTCCATTGTTGAATGGGGTCGAAAGAATAGAGTAGATTTTAATGCGGGTAAGACCCAGTGTTGTTTGCTGTCGCATAAACGTATTGCTGACCCAGGTGTGTCGTCATTGTCTATGGACGGTGTGGATATTGATGAATCAGACGCTCTTGATGTTCTGGGCATGAAAATACAATGCGATGTCCGTTGGGCAAAACATGTATTTGAAGTGTCGAAAGATGCATTCAAGTGTCTAGTGCAAGAAATACTTCACTCCATCTGTTCTTCTCAATATCTACACCACCTACATCAGGCCAAAGATGGAGTCGCGACTCTGGAAATCCTATAGACTTTTTTTTCGAATGCGGGAAAGGTAGTCTCTTTGGCTGCATAAAATATAGCCTCGTGATTCGAATCCCGTTGAACTACCGTGTGCGCTGTAAGATTTGGAAATTTAAAGTCTGACTGGCGCTGAGTGTCAAATATTGAGTGTTGAATCCCAGGTTCGTGTCACGCATAGACATTTCTTTAGAAGCGAAAATTATATCCTGACATATTTTGACTCTGTAATGTGTGACCGTTCACTCGATTTAACTCGATTTTTCTTTCTGCCTTTAACATTTTCAAGTTATCTTCCATGAACGATACAATCATTGCAAAACTCATTTGCAACCGTTGTAAATTATTGAAATTCGTTTAGTAAGTCAAAATACAAATCAGTCGCCTTCATTCATGACGACAACGTGGGTTCGATCTCTGATCTGACCACGTTAAATTTTTCCGACGACCGTCAACTCGCTTTGTTTCGTCGACAATATCGAGAAATTAGCCATGTAAAAGCTTCTGAAATAAACGTTCGGAACCGAAGTAAAACTGTTCGTCCCAATAAATCAGTGTGTGCAAAACTAGAATGACCACAGCTCGCTGAATGTAAGAAGCTCTCCCTAAACCCTTCATGGGATGTAATCGGAAAATATTAATTTTATTTATGAGGGACCTGCGGGGAGAGTGAAATGACGCTCAGTTATATAAACTGAAAAATATTCGAATGTAACGACTTTCGGGTTTATTTGAGTAATAAGGACTTTTCTAGTATTTAAAAATTCAGGACTCTACGTATACAAGCATGATAATACCCTACACCACACTTTGTACTCTATGCAAAAATAAACAGGGTCTATTCGATTTGTCAAATTTTGGTTTATCTTTAGCACTGAAGTTCAAATTGATCCAACTTAAGTACTTTAGGAACGGGAAGTGACAAAAGGTCATGTACATATACTTTACATTAGTATAATGTAATGTTGTAGGTTTTTATTTGTGCACAGTGGTTGAATATTCAAAATATGAAGACCATCTTGGAAAAGGAAATTATTGCAACACCAGTAAAATAAATACTATAAATATAAAACGGTAGAAAATTGACAAGAATATACCTATTTATTCATATCTCCCTAAATTGATATATTTATTTGCTACTTTACCGTGCCCCTCGTTTTTTGCACCATAAAACAACTGTATATATACAACAAGTTTTAATACATACATATGTATATCAAATCCTAACTATTAATTCCAAATTATCAGTCTTTAATTTTAAGCTTAAAACGGATAATTTGTATCCATTGTAAAAATCTGTTGTCGATAATATAACTACCTTCGCCGATAGGGATGGGCTTATATAACTCATACATGGGGCAAATTAATTATATGACAATAATAATTTGTAGTTTAATTTGAATTCCCTCTACAAAGACAAATTCAGAAATATTTTAATGCCACTGTCAATTGTAGTTATTTTCAAAGTATTTCCTTCATATTGGCAGTTTTAGTTTTCAAATATTTTATACAGTACAGGATTATGAATTTGAAAGTACTGCGAGGCAATACCTATCGAAGCCACAAACCCTTATATATAAAATACTTTCAAAACAGAATTGCCAACAGTCAAACAAATTCATAGTAATTAAAAGCATTCCCATAAGTCATTACAGTTGGCATCCGATTCCACCACCGGTTAAAAAATAAATAAAATACAAAATTTTTTAACTGCGAACAATGCTAATTCCTTTGCATTTGCATTAGATATAGTATTGCAAATTAAAAAACCCCATGTCTGATATCACTCGATATGGAAGAAAGAGCTATATTAGACTCAAGGAATATTTGGATCCGTTTTGAGACTTTTTAAGAATTGTTGGCTGTCGGGCTGGATGGTAAAACTCTATATCTGCCATAAATTGTTACAGACCGCAATGGAATTTTGTTACTGACTATTGGTTTCCAAACTTTGTTTGGGATTGTACTTACACATGCACTAAATATTAAGAAACTACCAGAAAGTACATTTCCACCCCTATTCTGTGAATGTGGTAACAATCAAATTGTAACCACAAAATTGTTACAAAGTTGTGACAATTCTTTGTATTTGGTATTCTGGCACCACGGTGACAACGAAAAATTCACCTCGTAACAAATAATTCACCTCACAATAACACGTTGTCAAAATCAGAGAAAACAAAACAAAAACATATGGTCTTCTGCTCAAAACGAAAGTGGCAAAAAGGGAAAAGTTAGTATTTAATATATTTATGTTTTATTGAATTAAAATTAATACATTATTACTTAGGTAATTTTAGCGCACCGCAAAGGCACAGCTGGAGTGCAATATTGCCTTCCTCAAAGAACATCCAGAGATGTTAAGCGGACAAAATACACCTGCGCATCCGCGGCAAATAGAAAAAGAATTCTACTTTAGCACCAACTATCTGATCTACACCAAAATTTCACCACCGACAAAAGCTTGTGCGCTAAGTTCAAAAAGTTCAACTTCTTGAGATATAGGCCTTTAAATCTTGAGTATATAATCGCTCATATCTCAGGTATTTATAATCCGATCTACTTGAAATGGGTATCATTACAAAGGCCTTTCTAAATTCTATAAATCGGTGCATAAACGTATTTATTTTTAGTAACCCATTGGAGGAGCTAATTTAAAAAACGATTTTTAGCCTCACTTTTCTGATAAGAATGTATATTTTGCAAAAAAAAACCCCTATTATATTTATTTTTGGTAGGCTTCAATAATAGTCAAGATCTCAGCCATTTTTTGAGATATAATGCTCACCAATAGCCTTTCAAAAACCGGCGATATTTACGTAGAACATTTTTAAATACGTTTGGCGCTTTTTCAATCTTTCTAACACACAAGCAAGTCCTTTCTTCTTTCTGCTCCATTTCCATAGCAAAAAGTAACAAAAGTCCTTCCTTCATTTAATTATGCCCTCTAGTCGCATTGGTACAAAATATATTATCTATTTTTTCCCGTATACACATTTATTGTTTACATGTAGAATTTTGCAAAATTTTTTTTTTTATTCAACTTTCTGGCAAACAAAGCAGCTGTCACACGTTGTTACCTCCCCTCTTTGGCACCTAACAGTTTTTGATACATTTGTCACCAAAAAAAATACGTCAGAATACCGATTTGTAACAATTCTGACATTATCAGATTAGGGCTGTAAGTGTAACAGAAATCACATCAACTGCATCAATAATTTCAAGAAAATGTATAAAATGTATCAAAGGTACAAAATGAGTGGCAAACAGTACATGAGCTGTAGTATAAAGTACATGAAGTGTACATAAAGTCTACCAACGAGTACATAATCAGTGCCCAAAAATTCTTAAACTGTACACAAAAGTGCATAAAAAAACACATAAAACTGTACCAGAAGCGCATAATGTGTATCAAACTAGTATATAGAGTGTAACCAAATTTATGTACAATTTTTACGTGCCAAAAGTGTATTAATATATAGAAGTTACATAAACTGTAGGTCAAATGTGCCAAAGGGTATATGTGTTTTAAAAAAGTGACTAAAATATATTAAAAATTGACCAACAAATTTATTAAAAAGTTTATAAAGTGCATAATAAATGACTATTATTTCCCAAATTTAGTTTCGGATTGGAAATGGGCGATATGGCTACGCCCTCCCATTTTGATACCTCTCACACAAATCGATACATTTAGTATAAAATCATGTTTCTTCTAAAACTTTCTTTTTTCTGGTATATGTGACAAACATTATTGCCAAAACTTCATTCTGATATATGTGGTTAGCCTCAACTAAAATATTGGTTAATAATCTTGAAAGTTAAAACTTAACTGGAAAAAATCAGAAAAGTTGCCACGCCCATTCTGGTACCTCCCTTAAAAACTGGGCATCTGATACCGCCCGGAAAAACAGGTTCAGATTTATCGAAACGATAAATCACGTAAAACACTTCCGACTTGGAGGACATGTGGTTCCAACAGGACGGCGCCACACAGCGAATGCCACAATCAATTTATTGGAAACCAAGTTTGGTGAACGTGTTATCTCACGAAATGGCCCAGTCGATTGGCCGCCTCGGTCGTGCGATTTGACGCCGTTAGATTATTTCCTGTGGGGCTAAGTTAAGTCTATGGTCTATGCCAACAAGCCAGCGACGATTTATGCTTGAAAACGCGTCGAAAGTTGGTGGCCATGCAAAAGAAATCGAGTTCCATACATAATGGCATCGAACGTACTTTCACAGGAATAAAGAATTTCATTGGGATCTAAAACCGGTTTGTTTTATTTAAAAAAAACTTTTGGTGTTGCTCTTATTGAAAAACCCGTTAATGTGTGCAAGCGTTGTTTTAATAAATTGACGATCTGCTTCTTTTGTTTCCTTGTTGTCTTCCACGTTTTTGTTTTCAACAGTTTCCAACAAACAAAGTCACAGTTGGGTCACAAAAACATATATTATAACCTATTAATCATATATATGCAATATGTAATATTGAGTAGCAAACACAATGTGTTTGGACACAAGTATGCAATATTTGCGATAAACTACAAACAAGTTATATTTGCAACCAAACAGTAAAAAAGACAGATTTTTCAGCAAGTAGTTATGAAGTAAAAAAATATATATTTATGCGTTATAATGGGATTAATAAACTCTCCTTTCACCGATGTTTTATAAATAGTGCTAATTTGGATACTTTTTGTTTAAACATTATTCTCTTCAACCACTGTGCAGCGACCTCATTATATGCTTTTTTTTACAAAAAAAAAGAGGAATATGGGACAATCATGTGGATGACATAAAAACAAGAAAATTTGTGCATTGTTTAATTTGGTCGAATGTAATTGGTTTTTGTAATTCCTCGTTATTTTTTTTTGTGTGTAAAATTTATCATGCCTATGCATCGTCCCTCCCCCATAAATGTTATTATGTTAATAATTTTAATGGATGTTATAGGAAATACAAGCAAATGAATATATTTCTCATTTGCTTGGGTAAAAAAGTACACTGTTCTGCAATTATTTTTGAAATAAGAGAAACTATATACTTTACATAATTAGAAATCGTTGTAGAGAAAAATTGAAAATATACAAATAATTTGTGAAGCATTTGAAATGTTCCTAAAACTCAATCATATGAGGCGTAATTAGGCATTGGATACATGTGATAAATATAAATTCCTATGTACCCCAAAGCATTGCATGTTGTAGAACAGTGTTACTAACGAAAAACGCAAGCCTTAAACTGTGCGCTTTATTAATAAAACACTAAACCTTTTTAGATATGGTTCGGTAAAATCAGCCCACAGACGTACAGGTAAAATCAAAGGTATTGAACGTATACTAGGTGCAGTGGATACACTACAAGAGTCATTGATTGAAGTGACATCGGGCCAGGCCAAATATGAGCATCATCATCGAGCTATTGTGTGGCGTTGTCCACGATTGCCAAAAGAGGGTCAAGGTAAATGTGGAATCAACAGAAAAAACGAATATAAAGTAATCAAAGCTTTAATAATTTTTTTCATTTGAATGACTTTTAGGCGCCTATACAACACATCAATTGGTTTGCCGTATGGCCTTAACCTCGTACGATCAAATACCCAGCGAATTGGCACCCTATGCCCTGGTGGAATTTACAATGCCAGCTACCCAGGTCTCTCACACCACCATACGTTCGGTGAGCGTACAAGAATCCGACTCGGATGAACCGCCCGAAAAGTATGTGAGATATTTGGCAAGACATGAATACAAGTAAGTATGAAATGAAAAATAGAAGAGAGAAAAAAACAAAACAAATACAATTGCCTGCTTTTGGGTGTATAACTAATTGCGCTGTATACTTTTAGGGTGGGCATTGAAACGACACATGGAGAATCGACTAATGCTTATTTGGCGGCAACTAGACCCATACGAGAGGAACCTACACCCAAGCCAGCAGCAACAGCATCACCAGTACCGCCACCAAGTGACTCAGATTCGGATTCTAATTAAGTTAAATGCAAAAAGAAAATAAAAAAATCTATATATATTAAACGGAAACGGAAACCTATATAAATATATACATATATACAATACAAGCAAACTCTAAGAACAAAAAAAAAGAAAAAAGCAACATCATTCAAAATTTTGTTGCTTACAAGTGAAACTGTTTAGGGGGGGGGGGAACGGTGTGATTATTGTATAACTCCTCCGCCCTCCTCCCCCCTATAAACAATGCAAACAGTACATACATATTATATACTCATACTCAAATGAAATCATTATTTAATAATATTGTAACTGCTAATCGATCTTTATAAATTAAGCTTATTATTATTATTGAAATATAAAACAACCAAATACAAACTAAAGTTCCAAGTACATACATAATGAGAAATCTAAAAAAACACAATATAATAATAATTGTTAAATGTTTTGAAAAAGAAAATTGCCCCTGCCCAGCATAACTCCTTTAAAATATTTTAAAAAAATTCCTTTCAAAATATTGAAAAAATATTGAGTTATATCACTAAAATTGGACATTCTACTAAATTATATAATTTCATCTTGCATTTCGTTTCCAACGACTGAAAATATGGAAAATTGTAAATTCAAAGAAAGCTTACGTTGAATCAACCAAAAATTATGCGTAACAATAATAATGAGGAGAGTTTTATGAAAATCGTTTAATGTGTAGTGCAGCTGCCGTACAAACTTCAAATTTTTCAACAAAAAAAAAACAGTTTAAACCAGAATATCAAGGGAAAATGAAGCTGAAAGCAGATAAGTACTTATGTTTCTGAAAGTTCTCACCTAACTCAATAAATAAATCAAAGAGGAAGAATACAAGTTTCACTAACTACTAAATATGGTGCTCAATTATTTTACATAGTTGTTTCGAAACACAGTTGCTTAAACTGAAAGGGTTTTCAAAAATCGGTCTCTTTTTTATCATATTTTTGGGAATGCAAAATAAAACAAACATTCCCAGGGAAAATGTATTCTCCAACTTAGCCTTTGCCAGTACCGGTAGCTTCTAAACCAAGGTAAATATCGGGAAATGGATATTCATATGTACGACAAAAACTGCCTTCGAATTGTTCAATGAAAATTTTTCCACAAAATTACACATAGCACTATTTGCAGGTTCAGCGACGTATAATTTCCTTAAATAAAAATATTTGAAATTGTCAGCTTTTAAAAACCGTTAAAACAGATTCTTAATCCACTTTTATGCATAAGGTCAATTAAGGCATATTTGGCCTGGCCTGATGTCACAGGTTTACCGAGATTCCCCAGTTCTAGCGAATTTATTTACATGAATTTGAACGGTAAAATATATGATTTGTAGGTTGAAATCTCAAAGACTTCGAGATCGCGGTATATGCCACTCATGGCCAGCTGTTAATTGGTAGTTAACTATCATACAACCTAATCTTAATTGAAAGTTAATTAGAGCTTGACCTTGCATTTTGTTTTTCATTGGCGAGTTAATGTAGGCCGTGATATTGCTAACGATTGTGGCAACTCTGGTATTCTTATGGCCAGTTTTTAAGTGGGTAGTTCACCATCAGGTTACTTCTTCTAAATTCTAAGTTAATTCGTGGTTAACTTTGCATTTTTCAGTGGTGAGTTAATAAAAGTCGCCATAGTGTTAACGATTATGGCAACCCTTGTATTCTCATTGGAAAAAACTTTTGTTTTGGGGTAAATACCAAAACAACAAAAGGGAACAAACAAAATGGAATTATGTAAAATAAGAAAGAGATGTATAAAAGTAATTTTTAAAAAAAATTTATAAAAAACTACATAAGCACAACAATTTACCGATCTAGACTCAACGTATGTGTACTAATACGCAAATCAGAAACATGTATTTTATAAAATCTTACATTACTCATTTCGACAGTCAATAATTTGATTGTCAAAATCAAATGGTTCTGACTAAAAGTTAACCAACTAACATTGTGTGTTTAAATCATAGTTAAACAATGACGGAGAAACACAATTCGATGTTTAACCAGAATTTAACTAAGAAACGAAGATCACCACTGACTAACAAACTGACCACTATTGGAAAAACGTCTGTTTGGTTATAAATACCAAACTCAACAAAGAGGAACATAAATGCCTAAAATCAAAGTCATTTTAATAAGAAAATATTTAAAAAACTATATAGGCCCAACAATGTGACGAAAGTATGTGTTCACATACTCAAGACAAAAACATGAAGATTATACAGTCCTACATTTCTCATTTTGACAAGCAGTAATGTGATTGTCAAAATCATATGGTTCTGACTACAGGTTAACCAACTCAATTCGATGATTAACTACAATTTAACTAAGAATCAAAGATGAACACTGTGATAAACTGGCCATTCTTTCGAATAGTAAAACTTCAAGCAATTTTATCAGACATCATAAACGCAGTCTCACAACTCGATCGCACGCCACGTGCCGTAAACCAAGAGAAAAATACACTTAATACTTACTCGAGAGATATTAAAACAAAACCAAGATATACAACTCGAGAGCAAGATTGAGAAAGTAATTACAATTTGCACTCATCCGAGACCGAGCTGTGATCATTTGATTAAGTGTATTTCTGCATGCTCTTTTTCGTCTCAACTGAGCAAAAGGAGCAGCTCGCGACACTTGAAATGCTACATGTGCTATGCACAGGTAAGAGAAAATGCTTCCAAATAATGAATGTTAATCAGTGTACTATTTTATTTTTACCAAGTAAACATTTACCACAAAATATATAAAACATTCCAGAAAGTATGTAAAGAAATTGTTTAACCACAGAGCAATAGACACGAGTCTCTATCCCTTTCTTTACGTTCTCTCGATGACGACGGGGTTGTTGGCCATTTAATCGAGTTCGAGTTGCTGTTCAATTTTACTCTTCGTTTGCGCATAAAACGGACAAAAATAAAAGAGATTTTATTTTCGTTCGATGCAACCAACATAAAACATAATTTATCTGTTAATTAGTATCAACAAAGACGATCAAGAATTAGAACCCTCGTAAAAGAGAATCAAAAAGTGGTAACAATTCACTCAAAAGCATTTCTCTCTTGCGTCATATCTAGATTGTTTAATACTTTATGCATAGTTTATGTAATGTGACTTCAACATGGTTGGAATTTATATAGTTATGTCAGGGGATTTCTATGGCACAGCTGATCAACAAGCCACTAGGGAAATGATGTAGAATGAGAGACCAAAGAAGACATACAGATTATAGACCATGCAGCAAACCAGGGGGATTCTATGGCACAGCTGATCGAGAAGGTACTAAGGAAATGATGTAAAATGAGAGACCAAAGAAGACAGGAACTAAGTTTAAATAGAGTTTATTGATACTAATGACACCTAAATTATGTTTTATGTTGTTTGCATTGAACGAAAATATGCATTCCCTTTGATTTCTGCCCGCTTTATGTCCAACGAAAGTGTAAAATTAGTAAAATACAGCAGCAAATAAAACTCGATGAAATGGCCTACTACCTCGTCGTCATGAAGAGGCATCGAAGGGAGTAATGGAAACTCTTAAGTATTACTCTATGAACAAACTAAGCTTAAAAGTGTTTGATTGCTAAATTATGTTTGCATCGAACGAAAATACGCATTGCCTTTTATTTCTGTCCGTATTGGTCCAACCAAAAGTGAATTACCAAAGCAACTCGAACTCGATGAAATGGCCTACTACCTCGTCCTCATTAAAAGAACACGAAGATATGCATAGAAGCTAGTTTCTATTGCTCTGTGGTTATACACAATAACACTATCAAAAACCTGCTCGTGGATTGAAATAAATAGAGAGCAGAGAATGGTTGAGGCTTCACTCGTTTTGTTTGTTGGCATTTGAGTGAAGAGAAGTTTTGACTATCTACTTTCGTTATTAGTTTTGCGGGATTGCCACGCATTTAGGTGTCACATCCCGGCTTGAATCTAATCTAACGCAATGACTATATAAAAATTAATCTATTAGTTTTATATATTTAGTATCGTTTTAACGAAATACAAGAATTTATATTTAATTTTTTATTTAAAACCAAAAAATTCAGATTTTTACCCATGTCTCACTTTTTCGTCACAATCAGTTGGTCAAGTTATTAATGAGCGGCAAACAAGTATATAAGGCGTAGAACAAGGTACATAAAGTGTACGCAAAGTCTACCAAGTAGTACATTATTTGTGCCAAAAAATACATAAAGTGTACATAAAGGTGCACCACAAAGTACATAGAAGTGTACCAAAAATTGTACATAAAAGTGCACCAAAAAGTGTACATAAAATTGTACCATAAAGGGTGCATAAAAGTGTGCCTAAAACTACATAAAAGTGTACCTAAACGTACATAAAAGTGTACCTAAAAGTACATAAAAGTGTACCTAAAAGTACGTAGAAGTGCACCTAAAGGTACATAAAAGAACACCTAAAAGTACATAAAAGTGTACCTAAAAGTACATAAAAGTGTACCTAAAAGTACATAAAAGTGTACCTAAAAGTACATAAAAGTGTACCTAAAAGTACATAAAAGTGTACCTAAAAGTACATAAAAGTGTACCTAAAAGTACATAAAGTGTAACAAATGTCCACCATATAGTTAGAAAAATGTATGTACTTTTTCGCGTACCAAAAATATATCAAAAACACATGCGATTCAATAACTTGCATAAACTGTACCTCAAATGTACCAAAGAGTACATATCGCAGCCTAACTACCACACAGTCATAACTCAAAATTGCCGAATTTTCAGTAGAGACAAACAACCGAGTTTGCAAAATTAAAATATGTATGAAAATTGTAAATAATAGACATATGATGCTGGATTTTTTGACGAAAGGGAGGAGAAACTATTGCAATATTTTTACAGCGGATAGAAATGGTCCTGGGTTATTGCATTTAGGCAAAAAATGTAAATCTTGAAATTTTCAGTTATGACGCTTTTGAAGTTGTGGAACGAGTGTATTAAAAAAGTGAATAGAATGTATCAAAAATCTATCAACAAGTTTATCAAAAAGTCCATAACGTGTCTCAGAACTAACCTGACCAACCATCCGGCTTTTGGCAGGGTTATCCCGCTTTTCGATGTCTCATCCCGCTTTGGATTTCAATCCCGCTTTTTACAGAAAAGTCCCGTTTTCTGACGGTTTGTTCTTTAGAAATTGTAAACTTGGAAGTTATATTTTTTAATATACAATTTTCAACAGTCACAAGCAAGATTTGAATTCAGAATGTCACGATCGTTTCGAAATTTGTGAACTTCGTCATCAGTGGCTTAGTTGTAGGCTACCGACATCTTTTAAAATCTGTCACTAACTGAAATAATCTAACAGGGTTGTTTTGTGACGATTTTTCTTCTTATTAATGTGATATAACTAAAGTTTTTTTCGTCGGATGGGTCACAATATCGGCGTTTATCACATGCTTGTTCTGGGCTTAATATTTTTTCAAATTAAACTGGTGTCGCTGACTTCACACGCCGGTTAACAGGAAAATTGCTCTTATTATAATAGTTACTTTTTGAGTTTGACTTTTTAAATAAATGTTAATATCTGGAAAAATATATATTTTATTTTTAAATATAATTTAACTATTGGTAAATTTTATATTTTTATTTATTTAAATGTTAACTCATTTATTAAAAATTAAAAAAAATCCATTTTTTTGGGTCAAAACCACCTTTTTCAACAAAAAAAAACAGTAGGTCAGGTTAATCATAACTGCCCCAGAAACTATTTGCTTTAGGGTATTTTTTATGTAACTTTTTGCTTTGCTTTGGTTAAGCTTCTCAAAATTCCGTTCGGAACCGGTGTAAAACTGTAAGTCCCAGTCAGCGAATCTAAGAACTAGAAAGCACATAGCCTACTGGTTGTGAGAAGCTCTTCCCAATCCCTTCATGGGATGTATTGGGAAACCATTTGTTTCTTTGTCACTTATCAAAAATGAAGCTCGTTGTTTGGCTCGGGCATAGAGTAAATCTTACCAGAGAGAATACTTGATTCATCTAACGTTTCCTTTCACACTCTTCGTGATGCGGTAGGTGTGATGGAAGAGATGTTTGACGAAAAGTGACATACACCAGGTGGAATTACAAGAACTTCTGACTTTAATTTTTCATGTCGTTTTTGGTGAAAAACTGTGAAATTTAAATGTGTTTTACACTTGTTCACTGACTGTTGTTGTTAGCATACATTTGTGTTGTATTTAACACAATAATTGTAACACCCTAAACGAAATTCCATTGTTGTTGTTTTGTTGATTATTTTGAACCATTACCTCTATCTGTTATTATTGAAGCAATTCTTTTCAACATCGAACGTAAATATTACACCAGGTCAAATGTCATACATTTGCTGAGAGAACTGTTAAGTTTACTATAAGTATTAGTCTATGGGCTCGGCACTGAATGTGATATGAAAATGAATTCATCTTAATTCTCTGTCAAAGTGTGGAACATTTATTCAGCACCGGCTCTTGACGATTTGAGAGCCCGGGCACTTGTGTATGTCCACACAAGACAAATTTCCAACATTGATAATTTTATGATTAATCAGTTTGATCAATATTTTAATCAAGTGATTTTCAACGAAAATTTTCTTTGAATTTACAACAGTTTTGTAACAACTATTCCAAATGTTTTGTTTAACATTTTAAATCCCTCATTCGAACATCAGGATCTGTGTTAAATACCCTCACTCTCATACAATTTCTCTCACTCTATCACTCTTTCTAAACACTACATATATATTTACTTAGTTGACAATAACATTCTTAAGATTCAAACAGTATATTTTATCTAGAATACATATACTATACCATACATACATACATACATTTATAAATCAACATATATAAGTTTACATTAAATACTATATAAATATATTTTACATAAAACAGCAACACTCTGTAGCAAAAGTATAGACACATTCAAAACAATATCACAATTTATAATACTAAAATTTTGTGTAAAATTAACCAAAAGTTGTAATGTAGACAATTGTTGTTCATAGACAATTTTAACGCAAAATGAAGATGCAAAAACTAAAACACAAAGAATAATTAATGAGTTGATTCTAGTCATTTTTACCATAAAATAAAATTAAACATAATAGAACTCAAATATTTCTACAAACAACTGACATATATACATTAATTACATAGATTCTACTTACTTAAAAAGTATATACATACATAGGTAAATGGCGAAAAAGGATTAATCATTGATAACATTTACATGGAACATTTACCCACATCCACCTTTACTTCCAGTCACCAACATAATTAATTAGTTACCATCATAAAACAAAGTATCAAAACAAGATGTTGCAATTTTAGAAAATTTAACACAAAAAAAATAAAACAAAACTCAAACAAAGCAATCGATATCGTGCAATATTATAAGAATTATAGCGTAAATCTGCATATAAACATAAATACATATTTAAATGTTATTAATCATCCATGGTAATACAACTAACTGAAATTTATTAATAACAACAACCCTAAACCAAGTAATGAATACAAACAAATTTTTCGTTAAATACTTAATAGTTTTGTTACTTTTTGTGTCAGAAAAGCTAAAGTTTCGATGTTGGGGGTACAAAACTGTACGATTTTTAAAAATTGTACAAGTTGACATCACCAAGCAACAAAATGAAAAATATTTTACGAATTTCCTAAATCGTCCTGTTTAGCGCTGTTTTATTTCCCGTTAATAAAACAACGTTCGTTTTAAATTACGATAATTACAACAGTTTTATTTCCTTTTATTTTACTCTTACAGCTTTAAAGTCAACACTTTACAATACGCCTTATATTTTACTATCAATTCGCGTTGCTTACTTTCTGGCGGTTAATCACAAACTAACTCAAAATACCAAAAGCCTCAGCTATTTATACCAGTTATGCTTCCCGCCGCCAGGGGCTCTACCAGCTTCTAGATTGTTCTACCCGATTCCAGAACCTGTATTATAACAGTTTTCAAAAATACTGGTTGGTGGTAACGGCATACATTCAGGCGCAGCTTTAATCGCCCGTTAATAACATGATGTTAGTTTGGTCACTACGAGTAAGTAAAAGGTTTTTACTTAATCGTAACAATACAAATTTGTTCAGAACTGCTACTATACTTATTAAATTTCTTAGAAGTCGGGCTTTTAAGAACATTCCATTCGAATGCAGGAAAAAAATATTGTTTCAGCACTCCTCCCATATCTTCAGGCACAAAATTCTTCATTAAATCTGCATGCTGAAATCGGCCCCTGTAACATTATGCAGGAACCATGTATATGGTTGGAACACCCATAAACTTACGTCAGGCAAGCAAGCTTGCGTGCACGTGTTTGCAAAAGCATTGTTTTGCAGATCTGCTGCTTTTTTTCTTTGTTGTCTGTCACGTGTTTGGTTTCAACAGTTTCCAACAAATAAAGCCATATTTGAGTCACAAAAACATACATTCTAACATAATAATCACTGTGTCTGCAACATGTAATATTGAAAACTAAACACAGCGTGTTTGGGGACACAAGTATACTATGTTTACGACAAGCTACAGTCACGTTATATTTGCATCCAAACAACAAGATTACAACTTGTTGCATTACAATATTAGAATTGTTGCATTATATATTTGTATCGTTTGTATTACAAAGCAATTTTTTCAAAATATATTTTAAATTATTTAAATTTCTTGCGAACAACATCGATGTGAAATAACCTGCAGCGAAAGGAAAAGTGTCGGCACACGAGAGAATTTGTTCGTCATCTCAGCGAATATTTGCGAGAGATTATGTACTCATTCATGGCAGCACAAACATGATTTACCATTTAATGAGAAAATTTTATTATTGTAACGAACATGTTTTGTTGCTGCCATAAATATATGTCGTTGCTGCGTGCAGAGTTTTGATTGATGCGCTAAAAAACTGCACGCAAAGAAAAACTAAACAAGTAAACTTCGTTTGAGGAATGTATTTGCTTAAACGAACATTTATGTTTATGAAAAACGAAATTATGTCAATAATGTTTTAGAAAAAATTTACTTTAAAATTTCCCAAAACACCTTTCGAAATAACAATTATCTTGCGAACTTAAATATGGAGTAACCCATACCAAACTTCCATCTGTCTGAATTAGTTAAATGAAAAATTAGAAAATTAAAGAAAAAAAGTATCAAGAAAAATTTATGCATTTGCTTTGTCATTAGTGTAGACCAGAACAGTCCCGACAAATTGACCAGTAGTATTCGACCAGCATATGGGCAGTATATTTCCAAGGGACCGATTTTCCGCATTTTTCACTGAAATCACCCAAAATTATGGGGATATTACATTTTATAAAAAATACCTAGTACTTTTAAATATAAGAGTTACAGCCAAATCCACTTTACATTTTTAAAAGTTCTGAGAAGCACTCCCCAAGCCTTTAATGGGATGTTATGGGACAGGATTTTTTTTTCTGAAAAATCGTTAATTTATGTTCCAACGAATGGTAATTTAGAATTTTCTAAATTGATATTTAGTCTTTCTTTGCACTCACGTAAGACAAAACAAAATTCACCCACGTTGAGCGTTTAGTTTAGGAGATATCACGAAATACAGATTCCGAAATATGCTTTATCTTTGCTAATTAAAATTGTAAATTCCTTGTCAAAATTCAAGTGAAAGAAGTTAAGCGAACAAGGATGTGAGGGATATGGGGAAAGTAGACACTTCTAGTTTGTGAAGGTTATGTGGATGTTGGTGGACACATTTGTCCTCCCACAATGGAAAGAAGAATCAAAAACTTAGACTCGTTTCAATATGTACTTTATAGGATTTGTCCATTCCGAAATTTGTATTTGTTGAAATTTAAAATATTTTAGATATCATTATACAATTCTTTGTCATATTGCCCATCATAAATCAGGAGTTTGTCTATAATTTATTGCTGTTGCAAATTTTCAAACCTTTTTCTTGGTCATAAAACGTTTTTGATTCAGATACTCGTTTTTATGTGGATTGGAATTTATTCCAAGTCCTTCCACAAAATCAAAGTTTATTAGATACAAAACACAAACGTTGTACAACAGGATAATTACACTTTGGCTACAAAAAGTTTAAACATTGCAAATAAAATTAATTATTCACAGAAACAAAAGAAAGGGAATTAGACTGGACTGAAAGAAAATCTTTACATCAAATCGATGATAAATGTTCATCAATTGTTCTTCATTGAATTGATGAAAATGTTCTTCAATTTGAAGATTGTACATTTCTTCAACTTTTTCAGTGTCATTGAATTGGTGATCTTTTTTGCATCAAGTTTCATAATTGGAATATTAGTGGGATCGATTCAAAATATGGACGTAGTAGTATTGAAAAAATAAAGGGAAAGAGAAAAAAGTTGTAAAAAATTGGAAATAAATACATAACAGCAAATAGTGCAAAGGACAGAAAACCATATCCACGCTATAAGCACTTTTTATGTGGTCTTGTACCCTGTTATTGTGGATTTGTTATGATGAAAAATAGTAAGAGTTTGGCTATTCATTAAATAACGATTTACATAAAAATTATGACCAATTTGCTTATACACAAAATTGATGATAAAATTACATCAAATTGATGACAACCTTATATACAATAACTGATGAGAAATGTATAGCAAATTGATGAACAATTAACATCAAAATGGTGAACAATTTTTACTTCAACTTGATGGGAAACTTACATCAAACTGATGAAAAATGTACATCAACTTGATGTAGCATTTTCGTTGAATCAACTTGAAGATTGATGAAATTTTCTACATCAATTCAATGAAATGTGTCGTCGGTTGGAAAATGAGGAATTCTTTCATCAAATTGAGGAACGAATTCATAAATTTGTTGAAGCTTTTCTTTCAGTGTGGAAACTCAGCTAATCTATGTACGTTCAATATGGTGAACAATTTTTACTTCAACTTGATGGGAAACTTACATCAAACTGATGGAAAATGTACATCAACTTGATGTAGCATTTTCGTTGAATCAACTTGAAGATTGATGAAATTTTCTACATCAATTCAATGAAATGTGTCGTCGGTTGGAAAATGAGGAATTCTTTCATCAAATTGAGGAACGAATTCATAAATTTGTTGAAGCTTTTCTTTCAGTGTGGAAACTCAGCTAATCTATGTACGTTCAAAATGGTGAACAATTTTTACTTCAACTTGATGGGAAACTTACATCAAACTGATGGAAAATGTACATCAACTTGATGTAGCATTTTCGTTGAATCAACTTGAAGATTGATGAAATTTTCTACATCAATTCAATCAAATGTGTCGTGGGTTGGAAAATTAGGCATTGATGTTGAAATTGACGAACGAATTCATAAATTTGATGAAGGTTTTCTTTCAATGTGGAAACTCAGCTAATCTATGTACGTTTAAAAACAATACCATTCTATTTTAATTCATCTATCTAACATTTTGACCATTTATCTTCATTCATTCAATTGGAATATACATTGAAACAAATATATCTTGTTTGCTATTTGAACAAAATTGAACAAATTTCTAATAATTTGTTTAAAAAAATTAGGTAATGATTAATTACTATTACTATGATTATAATTTATTTAGAATGTTACTTATATGTGAAACGAATTTAATTAAGATGTTAATCATAATTTAAAAAAAAAACTCCATATGCTCTTCATATTTGTCCCCCAATAATGAATTCCAAACTTTCTACTTCGTATCACAAAAAAAAATAACAAATATAAATCAAAAATTAAAAGCCATAATATTATAAAAGCCTCAAACCTAAATTTTTGTGTAAAAAATCTAAAACAAAATTTAAATGATATGATATAAAATAAATTAAGTAAAATAAACGAATATATCCTTAACCAGCAAATGTATTAATTTCGGCATGTGTCCTCCACCTCGGTTTATTGGAAATAATGTTTTGAATCGTATTAAAATACATATTTATATATATGTATAGTAATTTAACTATTTAAACAATAAAATCAAGGCAAATGTTATATATTTATGAAATAAAACTAAAATTTAAAAAAACAACAACAAAAACATTACAAATAATTGACATATTATACATATTATCATACTGAACAAAGAATGGAAACCCTAAATGAATTAATACAAAAGACAACTGACAAACAAAAATATAAATATAAATATAATGATGATTATAACAAATAAATAGTTAATTGATGAAATAAATATGAAATTTTTGTTTTTGAATTTATTGCGATGGTGTTTTTTGAATGTAGTCAGTTTGTAGTCAGTCAGGTGTGTAAAACCAAAATAAAACTGACAATGAGTTTTAGAGTTTTCCCAATTGGAACTGCAGATGGAATACTGCTTACATTTACTACCATCTGTCAATAGACTACAGTGACACTTTCGTATTTATCCCTGAAATCACGCAAGTACTGCTTACATTTAAGCTAAGGTCGGACAATTTGTGTATCCACAAATATTTGTGTATAAACTGGTGTATAAGGGCGGATCAATAATTCCGTGACTTTTTGAATGAAACACACTTTTTTTTTACAATAAAAAATATTAATTTTTCAACATAATCTCCTTTTAGCTCAATACACTTAAACCAACGTTTCTCCAGTTTTTGTATCCCTTCCAAAAAATAGCATTTTTGAGGTCCATAAAATAGGCATTTGTTTCATCAATAATTTCATCGTTGGAGCTAAATCTCTTCCCACCGAGCCATTTCTATAGGTTTTGAAATAGTAACTGGGGACTAAAATCCGGAGAATATGGCGGATGAGGTACCAATTCGTGGAATTTTGCCATTGAGACTACACACGTGTGCACCCGTGCGTTTATGGTCAATTGAGAGCATACGCGGCACCCATCTTGCAGACAGCTTTCTTAAAGCCAACTCATCATTTAAAATCGAAACCACACTACTATATGAAATGCCTATGGCATCAACAATCTCACGTACTTTTACTCTTCGCTCGTGGATTTTTTCGACATTTTCGGGTGTATTGACTTCAATTGGCCATCCACAATGTTGAGCTTCATTTGTACTTGTGCGACCACAACAACGAAAGTCAGTGAAGCACTTTTTTACCATTGAAATTGATGGTGCAGAGTCCCCATAGTATTTAAGAAGCTTTTCCTTGGTTTGACTGACGGTTTTTTTCGCAAAACATACTCGAAATTCATTTTTTTCCATTTTTAAAAAAAATGCACGAGGTTGTATGTTTTGAACAGTTGTTAAACGCAAAGTAAATGACGGAGCTTGTTCAAAATTTGGTAATAGAATATTAACAGGTGGTACTAGGTGGGGGCAGCGTTGCATTTCATATAACTACAAGAGAAGTTCGAAAAGTCCCGGATTTATTGATCCCCCTCGTATTTGTCATTAAAATATACAAAACGTCTGAACCACAAATTTGTTGACCACAAATGACACACACAAATCATTTGCGTATTACGAGGGTTGAGTTTTATGTTTCGGGATTAGAGAAAAAAAAACAAATATTAATCATCGAAAATCACTTTATTGTTTTTCAAAATATTCCCCATGAAGGTTTATACATTTTTGCATGCGTTTGAACCAATTGTCGAAACACTTTTGCCACTCTGATTGAGGTATCTCCAAAACATGCATTCTGAATGCAGCAACCGCTTCTTCAGGTGTCGAAAAACGTTGACCTCTCAGTTTGTTTTTTACGTACGGGAATAAAAAGAAGTCATTCGGGGCCAAGTCAGGTGCTCAAAAATTCAGTTGTTTCAGCCGATGTGTGAGAGGTCGCATTGTCGTGGCGAAGAGTGATCCGTCTTCGGCGGCTGGTTTTCCTGATTTCTTGGAAGACACTCAGAATTCACTGTTCTGCGTTGTTCTAATGCTACGGTTGCGACATGTCCGGTTCTTCCGAAAAAACAGCGACCATTTGCTTGGAAGTGCTTCGGGCGCGAACAACTTTTGTTGGACTTTTTGACTCATCTTGAAGCACCCATACAGTTGACTTCTGTTTACTTTCGGGCTCATACGCGAAAATTCAGGACTCATCACCTGTCACGATGTCATAGACGTGTTTCGAAGCACCGTGATCGTATTTTTGGAGCATTTCTTTCGACACGAGCCTTTTTTTGAGCGATTGACAATTTGTGTGGGATCCAACGCGAACAACTTTATTTGACAGTCAAATGTTTATGCAATATTGAACGTATGCTGGTCCCACTAATGCCTACGGTTGTCTCAATCTCACGATAGGTCACATGACGATCTTGCAAAATCAGTTTGCGCACAGCATCACAACAGCTGATTTTAGACGACCTTCACGAAATTCGTCTTGGAGAGAACTACGACCACGATTGAATTCACCATACCATCGATAACCACTGGTCCTTGATGGAGCTTCATCGCCAAAAATTGAATTAAGTTCATCCATGCACTGTTGCTGAGTTAATCCACGTCGAAAGTTGTAAAAAATAATCGCACGAAAATTTTCACGATTTAATTCCATTTTTGGGCCGAGATGAATCTTTTAAGTTACTAGAAAGAACACAAATAGCGCTCGTATGTTAAAACGTTCTGAGTTCGCATAACCTCAAAAATGTCCAAATGTCCAAAAATGTAACCTCAAAAATGTCCAACTTTACGATAGAGCTGTCAGTTGCCAGATATGAACATATGAAATTTGTGCAAATACACAAATCGTCGGAACGGACACACAAATGATTTGAAGGCTATTTCTGTACATTTATGTATGATGTGTACTCATGAAATTACCCAGCGGAGGAAGTCGCAAGACCTTCCACAAATAAGGCATGCGGAATGCTTCTTTTTTAATGCCTTCCTAAAATAAGGCCTGCGGAATGAATGAATTTTTTCATCAGATATAACCAAGAAGATTTTTACAATTTTCAGAAATTTCTTTTCCGATTCTTTTTAACCGTAATTTAATTGGAAAATTTAATACAAATTTTAAAATTATATTTTTTATTTGATATTTTTCAGGGTATTTAAAGTTGGGCATGGTACAACTTTCTAAGATAGACACATACATATGTACTTATAAATAAATATGTACGAAGAAGTGGAGTGGATAATGATTTTGTGATAAAATAAATTCGTTTAATTTTATTTTTGTTTAACACAACTAAATTAAAGTAAATGCCTTCTAAGGCCTTCCTCTTTGCATGCCTTCTAAGGCACTCTTTAGGCAATGAGCAAGGAAGGCCTGGCTTCCCAATATCACGCTATGTTAAAAAGAAAGGAGGAGGTAATGTGTAGGGAAGGCCTTACGTATTTTACAGAAGGCCTGTTTGGTCATGATTTCAGGCCTTCCAGGTCAGAACTTCTACAGCTGGGGTATGTCATATTTGCGTATGGGCATACACAAATAAAATTTTATGTATTTGTGCCAAAAATACACAAACCGTCTGAACCATCAATATTTGTGGCATGAACAAATCGCATTTTTATAGAAATTTGTGTATATTTTGTGTATGTCATATGCAAATGAAATTTGTGAACATACACAAATTGTCTGACCTAATTTTGTCACCATCTGTCAATTGACTATAGTGACATTTCCAGCAAGTTCCATCAGGTACTATCCATGTCACAGCTGATTGAAATGGTATTTGGAATTTGATAGAGAACAAAGTCGATAGGATACTGAGCCATACCCAACACGAAGCAATAGAAACAACAATTTAGGTTAGGTTAGCCCTCTAACTAGCAGAAGCAAATTTTTTATGTAAAATATTCGGGAATTTCTTTCTTAACGTATTTTGGTTTAAAAACATACAATTTGAAGTCCGGAGTTAAAAATTTAATTATTTAAGTGATGATTTATACGACCTTTCATATTGTATTCAAAAATTAAATTGTTCGAGCGTTTGCGCGAGCGCTACCCAAAGGGTAGCGAAATATCAAAGAATACAATTATTTAAAAATACGACCAAACGCTCGAACAATTTAATTTTTGAATTTAATTATTTTTGAGCCACCAGGTGAAAAATATTAAAGGCTACCTCAGGGCATGTTTGCCAGTTTACAGTAAAATTAAACGGCAGGTGCAGTTTCGTTGATGATATGCGTTTTATTAAAAAAAAAACAGTACAACTGCATATATAGATTTAAATTTTATAGTCCTGTAATAATACAATTTATTTTCTATAATGATCAGAGTAATGAGAGCCATTCATTTTCGATTCGCTCGAAAAATTTAGATCGGCAAGGGATCTTAATTGTTAAAATTCTTTGAAGATTTAAATCTTTTAAACTCACGAGTTAAATATTGCTCGCTACCGATTTAAATCAAAAATAATGATTAATAATTAAAAAATATTATGAAATTTGACTCGCGAAATTTCATAATATTTTTTATTTATTAAATGTATGGGAAAAATTTAGATATAGGTGAAAAAATAGAAAAGCGGACAACAAATTGTGAAAATTTGACGACACGGGAAAATTGTTTGAAAGGATGGGAAGGTGTTTAAAATGGGACGGGTGGGAAGGTGTTTAAAAACTCGACCAAGCTCGCATCGATTCGGCACCTATCATCTATTTATCGATTATAAAGCGGCCTTCGATAGTCCGATACGGGAGAAACTCTATGAAGCAATGTCTGAGCTTGGTATTCCGGCAAAACTCATACGCCTTTGCAGGATGACCTTGACGAACACCAAATCAGCAGTGAAAGTTGGTAAGGATCTTACCGAACCTTTCGAAACTAAGCGAGGCCTCAGGCAAGGCGACACCCTATCGCGCGATCTCTCTAACATCTTAATGGAGATCATTATGAGAAAAGCTGCAGTCAACATGAATAAAACCATCAGCAGCAAAAGTCACATGCTGCTCGCGTATGCTGATGATATAGATATCATTGGGCGCACAGTTAGAGAAGTTACTGCAGTTTTTTCGAGAATTGAGAAGGAGTCAGCAAAAGTGGGTCTAACGGTAAATAAGGACAAGACAAAATTAATAATGGTTTCAACGAACAGGGCCTCCACGCGATTAGACCAAAGCGTGAACGTTGATAACCGTTATAATTTCGAGGTAGTGGACGAATTTATATACCTCGGATCTGCCGTGAACAAAAACAACAACGTCAGCCTTGAGATCAAGCGGAGAATTGTGGTTGCGAATAGATGTTATTTTGGGCTAAGCAAGCACTTTAGAGATAAAGCCCTCTTTCGAGTAACAAAAGTCCAGCTGTACCAGACTCTCATTCAACCTGTCTTGCTTTATGGCGCAGAATCCTGGGTCCTATCGCAAGCAGACGAAACATCTGTAGGAGTCTTCGAGAGAAAAATACTCCGAAAAATTTATGGCCCTATACTGCACAACGGCGAGTATCGGCGACGCATGAACCATGAGCTGTATGAGCTTTATCCTGACATTGACATAGTTAAGCGGATCAAGATAACGCGATTGCGCTGGCTAGGCCATGTCAGTAGAATGGATGAAGATGAACCAGCGCGAAGGCTTTTCGAAACCGAACTCGAAGGAAGACGAAAAATAGGAAGACCAAGACTCCGCTGGAGGGATCAGGTTGACGAATCCCTGCGTACACTTGGTATTGCCAACTGGAGAAATAAAGCAAAAGATCGCAGTGGTTGGCGAAATATGTTATCTTCGTTTTGTTAGGTCCCTGAGCCCCCGGTGTTGCCCGAGACCGGATAAGTTAGTAAGTAAGCTCGCATCGAATGATTATGAACGCAAATCGTCAAAATTAAGTAAAAAGGTGGGTGAAAGGGTAAATGTTGAAGATGCGAGTAAAATGGATTGGTAAGATTAGGAATGTGACAAAGGGTTAAAATGCGAGAAAAATCTTTTGGAACGGATAGAAATGTGCAAAAATGGTAAATGTATAAGGAAGGGTGAAAAGGAAAAAAGTTAGGAATGTGCAATTTCTATGATAATGGGGGTAAAAGGGTAAAATGGGGGCGAAAAGAGTAAAACTTTAAAATGCGAGAAAAATCGTGTGGATAGGTAGGAATGTGGCAAAAATTGTGAAAGTGGTTAAAAAAGGGTAAAAAAGGGCGGGGCGAAAAGGGTAAAACTAGAAAATGCGAGAAACCCGTTTGAAAAGTTTTGGAGTGAGACAGAAATTGTGTATGTGGAAGGGTAAAACTAGAAAATGGGAGCAAAATCATTTGGAAAAGATAGGAATGGGAAAAAATTATTGTGAATGTGTATTGTGTGCAAAAAGGGGCAAAAGGCATAAAACTTGAAAATGCGATTAAATCGTTTGGAAAATTGTGGATGAAAAAAGTGTACAATGAGTGATATGTTATTGTCTACGTCGTGCAAAACATATTTTTCATACACAATATTTCTATGCCGACCCATTTCAAAAAAATATAAATCATGTTAAAAGTCATTTAAAATGCATCTGTTGTACTCGATAAAAATAGTTTTATCTGATTTTGTTCAACACAAAACTAATAATTGCATATTATAAATTTTGACATTAATTCAATTTCTTTTACCAATTTCTCAAAATTAAGAAACAACATGCTCGGTGTTAGATAGAAAACGTTCACAACCCCATGCAATAAATACCTACTTTTCCCGCAGTTTGAGCTTTTACCGTGTTTTTGCCCCCTTCTAACCCACATACACTATTTTTAACAAGTTATAAACCATTCCAACCCGAATTTCCATATTTTTGAAGTTTAACCATTTTTGTCCCTTTTTCAATCATCCATTTTATCCACGTACACTATCATTCACACATTCCCAATCTTTCCAAACGATTTTTGTCGCATTTTGAAATTTTATACCTTTTTATCCTTTTTAGTCACTCACATATTCTATTTTCAATATTTTTAACCTGCATTTTTACATTTTATCCATTTTTGACCTATTTTACAAGCGTATAATTTTTATGAAGAAGACTTCTCGCATATTCATATTTTGCTCTATTTACGTACCAACACAATTTTTAACACATTCAAATCATGTCATGGGATATATTTAATTTTTTTGCTTCTTGAGATTTTACCAAATTTGACTCTTTTTGAAGTTCAACCATCTTTTAGACACTATACTATTTTTGAATACATTCCCAATCATTATAAACTAAATTTGTTGTTGGTTAAGATGTTACCCTTTCTATCCTTTTTTAGCCGCAAGCACTCTTATTAACACATTTCCAATCATTCCAAACTAATGGTCCTCTTTTTTCAAGTTGTATCCTTTCATGCCCCTTTCACCCATATAGTATCTTTGATATACATATTCCCAATGGTGGCAATTTTTTTCGCACCTTCAAGATTTATGTTTGTTTTGCTCTCTTTACCGCTTGTCACGTTTTTTGCTTACGTTCACTATATTTGCATTTTCCAAACGATTTTTATTGCATTTTGAAGTGTAAATCTTTTTCGCCAATTTGTACCACTTTCTAACCGCGTACAATATATCCCCAGTCATTGTCCAAAACAAATTTTGGTCTGCCTTTAGTAGCTTTATTTAAACTTATATCCCAATTAATAGTTGACCTTTATTTTTGGCATATATGTACATTGGGTTGGAGATGGTTTGCAAAGTTTGCGATCCTTTTTTCCACTCTCCTTACTTAGCCAGAGTGGAAAGTGGTCATATCCGTCGAAACGGCCATCATATACGGAATGTTTGGGTTTTTTCCAATATCTGATACACTGGGTTGTATTTCATTGATCGTCAGTGAATGACGATCAACCTATCGTTTATCCGAATAAGCCACGAGACCAGCGGCAAGTTTTTTCCTTAATACTGGTAGTGCGAGTAAATTGGCATTATAAGAACTGTATATGTCTTCACGTTGTTCATCATGAATACGGCGATGTAGTATTTAAACATTCGTCACAGCCATATCGATGAAATTCTAATACGAGGTTGCTATTTACATTGTGGGTCCTGGCAATACTAGTGTTGTCAGATGCAAACTGGAACTTCCATTGGAAAGTTTGGCATTTTGTTAGCTTAATCATACATAGAACGTTTTTACTTCTGAGCACCATTTTTTCTATTTACAGTGTGTTGGAAAATGCATCTCTTTTTCGTGCGATGATTTTTTTTACGCAACTTGATGTAGCATTTTCGTTGAATCAACTTGAAGATTGATGAAATTTTCTACATCAATTCAATGAAATGTGTCGTGGGTTGGAAAATTAGGCATTGATGTTGAAATTGACGAACGAATTCATAAATTTGATGAAGGTTTTCTTTCAATGTGGAAACTCAGCTAATCTATGTACGTTTAAAAACAATACCATTCTATTTTAATTCATCTATCTAACATTTTGACCATTTATCTTCATTCATTCAATTGGAATATACATTGAAACAAATATATCTTGTTTGCTATTTGAACAAAATTGAACAAATTTCTAATAATTTGTTTAAAAAAATTAGGTAATGATTAATTACTATTACTATGATTATAATTTATTTAGAATGTTACTTATATGTGAAACGAATTTAATTAAGATGTTAATCATAATTTAAAAAAAAAACTCCATATGCTCTTCATATTTGTCCCCAAATAATGAATTCCAAACTTTCTACTTCGTATCACAAAAAAAAAAAACAAATATAAATCAAAAATTAAAAGCCATAATATTATAAAAGCCTCAAACC